>JAPMOB010235496.1:9965-40856 GCA_029875015.1 Lepomis gibbosus
GTACCACTCCATGTAATGGAGGACCTTGAAGCAGTGGCTAAGTTTAGTGAGCTTAGGGAAAATCAAAGACACAATATGTAATCCTGGGTGTAATATGAAGCTTAGCCTGGTCCTGCCATGTGCTCTTGGCCCACAGCTGCTGGGAGAGCGCATAAACGGCCTTATGTTGTAAGCCTACTCCATTTATGAATTTCTTCGTACAGTTAACCACACACTGACAAGTTTCTGCCCCCCCCAGCCCGCCAGTTGAATCTGTCTTTGGGGTAATAATGTCACTGGCTATTCATATTGTAACTCTAGAGCGTCTCTTTCCAATAATGGGCACACTTAAGCTTATGTGGATGTGGCAATGTCACCCGCCCTCTATCTAAGCCTTTGCCCCATAACACTATAGAGGGGAATGTTTTGCAGGGCAAAGGTAGTGTTGGTTTAAGACATATTAAAAGGGTCGAGTATAAATCAGAGTGTGGCAGCGACATCAGAAGCTGATAAGAGGGCAGAGAGGCAAAATGTACCTGTAGAGGAGAAAGGTGCTTGGCGACTCTGGGTCTCGCTCGGCGGCATGTAGGTGTCTTCTTTTGAAGGCTTGTCTTCAGTTTCTTTGTCGTCATGGTAACTGCCATCCTGAGACGCCACCACGGGCTCGGGCTCCTCTGCATCATCTTCCTCATCGCTGCAGCCTTGGGGCTGTACCATGTACACGCCCTCAGGAGGGCCGTCTTCGTCATTGCTAACTTTGAGTTCATGCTCCTGTTCATCTACAGGGGCTGGCGGCTCATCGCCATACTCGCCGTTGACCCACTTCTCGATAGCCTCGCGTCTCTTCTGGTCCTCCTCTAGGGTCTGACTTAGGCTCAAGCTCTCGGGAAAGTTGGTCTCATTGTCATCGTAGTGGGAACTGCCACGCTCACTGTTTTCTGCTACACTCTGGTCTCCCTCGGCATTCTGGGAGCTGCTGTCGAACACTACCTGCCGGCTCAGCTTGGCACAGATAGCATTGAGTTTTAGGCCACCTTTCCTTTTGGCGGCCATCTTGGATTTTCCTGAGGTCGTTTCAGTGCATAAACTCCTTTCAGCTGATGGAAACAAGAACAAAGAAAAAGATATAAAATTAGTTTACAACTCCATCACAACTATCTGTGTAACAGTTTAAGAAATATACAACGCCACATTTCACTGAATAAGCAGGTTTTTTAAAAGAGGGCATGCTTTTAGTAACAGTTTGAACCAGCTTTTCCATGTCAGTAACTCGTACTGATTTTAAACATCACAATGGAAAAACAACATAGTGACTGCTGCTATTAATAACATCCAAAAGCACTTAACAATAACAGCACAAGACTGGAAGGACACACAGAGATACTGTACATATCTTTCTAAGTCACACCTCTTCGGTCAGCTCAGAGTTTAACGCAGTGGTGGAAAAAAAGAGAGGAAAAAAAAGCACAGGCAGCTAAAATCACAGGCAGATAGGTATCAGACCCCCTACGGTACTACAAGAAGCAAATACACGGCTACATAATCCTTCACATGACAGCACTATAGAGACACTGAAATGTTATCTTTACTCTCACCTCAAGAGGCTGTGGTCCTGCCACTGAGTGGGGGGCTGCACAGCATTAAAGCTGTCAGGATGTGGAATGAAAACTCTGAGCACTTTTGGGCTTTTTGGAGCTGTGCTCTCATGTTGGCTATTCAGTGGGATTAGAGGCTGCTGGTTTCACTTTATTAAAAGGAAAATAATACAGCATGTATGTAAGCTCACTCTACCCTGTTTTTTTAGCCAAGAAAGTAACATAGATACATTAAACAAAAAAAATTGTAGTTACCATCTTTTACTTAGTTTTACTTAACAAGACATACTGCACAGTGTCAACATTTTCCCCCAGTGCGGCCTCTCTGAACAATAGAACATGATAGAGTGTGCTTTGGGGCAGGAATGGGTGGCATTATTTCAACCCAAGTGGGGCTATCTTTATAACATGTCCTCTGATGAGGCAGGAACAGCTGCCTGTGGCATTCCATATCCAGAGCTGCCTTTTTAGGGCAGAAACTGCACTCTAGTACCTTTAACTTTATTTCCAGAGCCACCAAAGTTCACCTTCCAACAGCATATTCCAGACTCAAAATCAAGGCCAGATCTTTATCAAGTTGTAAATAACTTTTAAAAAAGCAAGGAGGAGGTGACCGTGAGTAAGTTTTTATGAGAGCAAAAAAAAAAAAAGCAGCAGAATTACCAGGCATCAGACAAGCATGTTAACTTCTATTCTGATTTTATTCGATTGTATGTAAAGCTTTGTCAGTTGAGGCTCAGTGAAAACAGTTCAACAACGCGCCACAGCAGAGATATTTCTTCTTTTGTGAAGTTGTATTGAATTTTAACTCAGTCACAGTGTGGTTAAGATAATACACTATACTAAGCTACGGACACACCGTTTCACCAGGCAAAAAAATGTGTGATATCAGGGGCTTAGCAAAGTTCTATCTTAAAGACTCAATTCACTCTCTGTAACAATGAGTAAGAGCCTCTTCATTTTCTCTCAGCCATAAAGCCAAGCACAATCATGTGTGAGCCATTGCTAGCATTATGTAAATCACATCGGTGCAACATAAAATCCTGTTTTCATTTTCTTTTGCAAAGCTGTGGAATCATTAGAAGATATACAATTTGAAGGAGTTTACAGATTGCCCTGTCGCCAGACAATGCACCCCATGCTCCCCACACATGCTTTCTCAGTTACTGTATTTACATTGTGGGCTTCCTCTGTGAAACAATGACTTCAGGAATTATGTAGTTCTGAGTAGGCCGTATATCATTGGCACATTACTGTACAATTTAGTGTTAGACAATTGAAGGCGGGGGTGAAAGGGTCACCTTTTACAAGACAGTAATTTTGAAGAAAAAAAATCAGCTGGAAAAACTATTAGGAAGTGGAAGACATAAATTGTCAAGTTTTTTTCCAAAATACTCTACAAAGGAAGATTGAGGTCATTTGGGTGTTGCAGTGGAGGTCATTTTTTTTCTGTTTACTGCATTCAGTATTTCATGCTTTAACTACCGATTTCCTGTGCATTGCAATCTCAAGCTCCTTGTAGGAAATGACCCCTACACTGTTGTTTTTTTCCATTAGTGAGTATTTATGTATGATTTTCTGTTAACATTAAGGACTGTGAGTGGAGGACTGCTACTGGTTGAGTATCTAAGCGGGCCTCTAACTGAATTATCAAACATCTTAAGCACATATTCAGTGTTTTTCTTTTTAAAGGTAGGGCGTGCTTTAAAACTAATTTAATATTGTGGGCTTCCCGTAAGGAAGAACACGCTATGGTTCGATGGTTTGTGGAAGCTGTCTAAACTATTATTTATGCTGAGGGTTTCTGTCCACAGCAGCTTTTTGCCATTGCTTACAATAGGGATTGCTATGGTAACACTAAGCTGTTTACCTCAAGTCGTTTGTGTGCATGATAGCGTACAATGAGATAAAATCTGTGGGGACCTACATGAAAGAACAACTTTTCCCTCTGAGACCAACTCCCCCACCTCTCTGAGAGTCCAGTAAGCATTCTGCCTTATTAATGAATATCAGAAAGAAAAACAACACTGTCACATGCATTGGACATTATTTACAGTCTGTTTTAGCCTGGTGTGCTAATTGTCAAGGAGGAGACACCTCAGTAAGCACCAAGTTGGAAAAAAAAATAGGCAGGTTAGAATTTGAACACAACAGCTGAAACTAATTTTTCCAACTGCTTATGTTAACGGTGACACTATTTTTACTGGAAACAGTGCAGGGCCACAAAGCTGCGCCATATACTGACTGTATAAGGCCAAAACCTGAGGAAAAAGTCAAGAAAGTATTTTGAATACGTTTGGACTAGGTCAGGTTCTTTTTCATCTTCAGTCAAAAATAAGTGCATCAAAGTTCTTTGGTGCCCTGTTTCTTCTCAGCCCTGGATGACACAGCTTATGTTCCAGTCTAGCCCTCCGCGCTGACAAACTTACTCTTCCACAGTTCTAAGCCCCACAGGTCTCGTTGGTTTTTTGATGCAGAGTCTCTGTTTGTGTGCCAGAATGATATCATGCCCAATCAAGTGGTGTTTCAAATCCTAATAACGCTGTTGGAAGTGCATTATTTGTGTGATCGTGCGCAGACTGTAATCAAGGCATCTACGGGTAAAGGACGTGGGAGTTAACAATGGTTGTGACTGGCAGGGTCATGGCTTTACCTCTTTTTGGCATACAAGACGAGGCAGTTTATGTCTAAAATGCTTGTGTAATCATCTTCTGGAAGACTTAAAGTCACATATACAACATATAGGAAATTGAATAACTTGACTTTGTTCATTCGAAGTGCAGCGCTGCACCATAAACACGCCGGCTCCCTGCAGTGTTGTCAGTTTGTATGGAGCGAGCACACAGGAGGGTCTGTATATAAGAGAGGTAGATATTACCTGTTTAAACTGAAGCTTATGTCTTCGCCTAATCAAACACAAGTACAGGGCTTGTTGGAGATTCCTGCTGAGTTCCTACATGACTGACACAGGGACAAACCCCCCGCAATATCAGGAGTTAATTAATACAAACAGGGTCTGGGAGATGTCTATTTAGCTCAGGATTATTTTACAATATGCAACCGAGAGTTGCTGTAGCTCTTTAAAAAAGACCAGTTATAACTTTATGAACCTTTGACAGATTAATCGACAAGGCTGCAGCTCTCTGTGTATAGCTCAGTGAACCTTTTGTGTCTCTGGCTCTCAAGGGAGATGTATGTGTGAGAGAGCGTATGTGCATGTGTGTTTCAGGGAAATCACTGAGCCACAAAGGCAAACATACACAGACACACTTGAAAATTGCCATGTTTTTATTTTTGTAAATTTACGGCTTGCAGGAAGAGAATGCCCCCCCCCCCACCCCCTGCATGGTAGAGAAGCTGCAGCAGCCGCAAGGAAGTCAAGCGGAAAGTCACTGATGGACAACTACGGCACGACACCCAGACCCCAGCATCTGGCCCCTCTCTCATTTTTATTACACAAGAATAACAATAAGCAGGTCGTCGACCCCGCTGTGAGATTTTGCCACAGTTTTCCAACAGTCGGTGCAGCCGATGCTGAGAAATTTCCATTTTTCCGCATGCATATTTAATTGAGTTTTGTCCCAGTGGTGCGGAAATGATTTGTTTTTTGCTCTCTGTTCACTTGACTCCTCTTCGGAGTCGCTAACCCTGATTAAGACGTTCCCGTTAATTTCCCAGCGCACACCTTTTTTTTGTGCATTAATGGTTCTGATCGTCTAATTAAAACTTCTCAGCTCGGCTGCTGATCACCGCTCGTTGTGCCTCTGACCTGAAGTTTTAATTGCCGCATCAGAAGCGATAATAATAATTTTGAGGTTCTGATGATTAAAAACAATGCCACTGCCAACTAGTTGATAGATGGGGGTTTAGGGGTGGGTACATCTGAGAAGAAGTTTACGTAGAGAAGGGATTTAGAAAGGTTGCTGTAAAGGCGGGCATACACCACCAAGGAGTAAGGAGGCTGGGGGGAGATAACTATAGGTGATCACTGAGGGGAAGGGGGTGACAGAGCATATGGAAGTCCGAGCCCTCCTTTCCCTCAGAGTCTTCCTGAAGAAACCGGTTTAGCTGCGACTGGGACTGGGACTGGGACTTTCCTCACCTCAAATCTAAATCTGCCACTAACTGATCCACTTTGGAGCTCTACTCACTAGGCAGGTTTGCCAAGTTTGGGAAGAGAGAGAACAAGAGATAGAGAGCACATGAGAGAAAGAAAGATAAAGGCACATAAAAGATGACGACAGTCCAATACCCTCTGCTTATTTTCATAAAAAGATAATAGCACAGTAGGCACAGTACAAAAGGCACACTGTTCATAAAGTGACTGAATGGGGAAAAAAGGAACCTACAGTGACTGTTCACTGTCTCTATCATAAAACATGATACTGATGAGATATATATGATACGCAGATTACTGTCAAAACAGGAGAGGTGAAATGTCTGTGATCTTCTTTTAACAGTACTTTCTCACTGTACTTTTCAGATCACACAAACTGCAGCAATGATAGGAAATGATTCAGGCATGAAGAGAGTGCACCGCCAATAGCACTTATCTGTCACAATTTGATCTTTTCCTTTACCTTTCACCACTGGATTTCTAATTCTAAATCTAAATTTTTAAGGCTCAGTGTTGTTCTGCAAAACATACTGTACATGCATGCGTGCAGGCACATGCATACAGTACACAAACACAAGGACATACAGTCAGGACGTAGCTGTCTTCTCTCCCCTGCCCCCTACCCTTCCCCTGTCCTTCTCTCTCACAAATGTATTTTATTATTAATCAGTTGGTTGCACATCTGCCTGCTTGTTGCTGTTTTTTTCTATCAATAAAGCACTTATTGCTTTTAGTCTAGAAAGTGACCTTGGTGTCTTTCTGGGGGTGCTGACCTTGAAGGACCCATTTGGACTTTTTCACTTCAGCTCAGTCCACGGGCTGCTATCAAACACAAGCCCTCAGCCAAGTGCCACGCTCCCGTCACACCGCCGCAAAACACAAAGAAGACACTGCAGGACAAAGGCAGACACAAATGGCCCCAGTAACACACACACACACACACACACACATTGACTGCACACAGGACAATGGCTGAACAAAACAATGTATATTTCAAGTGCAGACGGAAGAGGAAAGACGTTGAACTTGAGGGCAATCAGGCAGGAAAGTTGAAATCTAAGGACAAATACGCCCTCCGGCTTCATCACAAACAGGGTAATTATGGTGTTTTCCAGAACAGAGGACAAGCAGCCTAAAATGGTCTAAGGGAGAGAAAAAACAATTTGACATGAGTGACAAGAACCATTCTGACAGCCACGTACCAAAACAGCCAACTTTTATCGTGTTTGATGCTCAGGGTAATTCATGGGACACACGGCTAACTTGTTAAAATTGTAGATCAAATCTGGACTCACAGCTGGCACCAGATGATGACTTAATTTGTAAGTGTTGTGTTGTGGGAGGCAAAAACTTTGCTTTAAAAAATACACCATCACATACAGTCCCATGCTTCCACAGACGGAAACATGTATTTCTGCAGCTTTGTTTTGAAGCACAACTCCCGTGTTCTGTTTCAAGACACGAGTAGTGCAACTTGATAAGCCAACCGCCATGGTAAATGAGCAGACGACCCCTGTCACCCTCCCTCATGGTTGCTGTGCTCAGTGCGGCAACAAGGCAGTGTGGGTAGTACAGTGGAGAAGGGGCTCAGCAGTGCACCTCTCAAGGGCCCTTGAGCTAATATCTGTACAGATTAACTGCTTCAGTTGTATTTTGGTCACGGGGATCTCTCTTCGCCTTTGTGGCTTGTTGGGAGGGAGAAGGGGATATGTGTGTGAGTGTGTGTTATTGTGCTCATGTGAGTGTTAGTTACACACGGTACACACGGTATCCTCGGTAAACAAGTGAACGGCCTGTTCGGCTAAGAGGTCAGGAGCCGCCAGACTGGTGTGTGTCACTCCATGTCATTATCTTTGGGGCCATATTTAATTCACCAGAATACGGAACAACGCTGCTGAGTAAGTCATCCCCATCCTCTTCCCATCACCTACCCCCTCGATCTCTCCACAGGACACACACACAAACACACACAGTGTCAATCCTCCAGGGTAAACTCAGCACACGCCGCTCCATTAGTTATCAATTAAGTCTGGAAATCTCCACCTGGCTTACACACAGATGAAGCCAGCACACATGCATAGCACCCCTCTCACAGAAAGTCGAGGAGAGCATGCCTTATTTGACTACGAGTGTGGGTGAGACAGTGCGTTTGTGTGTCCGTGCGGGTGGCACTTTTGTCCATGAGGTTAACCTTGATATGAGGCCCTGTCAGGCCAGATAATGTCAATCAATGACAAGCCCTCACAGATAACCCCTAATGTGAAGCCTAAAAAGCAAAGCTGTTTAGATCTTTAGACATGCCCCCTTTCACCAGCATATGAATTGCATTACAAGGAAATGAGCTGTGGCATTTCTTTAATAAGACTCTTAAGACATTTTGACAGCATATAAGGCACTCTACCGTTAAAAAAAATTAAATAAAGCCCCCGCTGACAAAGCCTTCTCACACAAGGCAGAGTTCTGATGGGCAGCTCTAAGTCCCTGTTAAGCAGAGAAGAGGAAAAGACATGTAGGGAGGGGGGAAAAGGAAAAAGAAGGGTGGACCTTTCCCTTCTTTTTTTCTCAAGCTCCCGGGGACTTCTTAATTGATTTCCAAGGTTATGTTTCAAATTTGTTTTTCAGATACGGAGGCCTTTGTGAATGAGAGTACAAGTCAATGTTTTTGAAGCAATTTCCCTAAATTCGGCCTGGTTTGGAACGTTCGCATCAGATTTCAGTGACCTCCTCCTCCTTCTTCTCCTCCCGTTACCCTTTTTATCCTCTCTCTCTCTTTATCTCCTTGAAAAGAAAGAAGTAGGTGACATTTACCCAAAAAAAAGCATGTATTTTCAGACAGGATGCTTGCGCTGACAACATCGATCCCTGCCTACCATTAAAAAATTTGCTCTGCCTGACAGACTTTTCCTCTTTTGGACTTGATATGCAGCAGAATGAATCACAGGTGCCCGTGAAAATGTCATCCTGGGCAGGTTTTCTCACTGTCCATAAATGACCCATGGCTTGCTAAAAATAGGAGAATTTTCCAAACACTTACTTTTTTTTTTTTACCACTTTCTACACATTCAATGCTCAACGTATTCTTCTTATGAAACACAATTAAATTTTTATCAAAACACATTCTTTGTTGGGGTAAGAGAGGAAGTGATGAGAATGAGTCTTCCTGCTCCTGGGATTTGCATTTTTTAGACCCCGTGGCTGTGGCTCTGCTGCCAGAACTAGTTTTACTTTTCTGATAAGCAGGGTGGAAGTGACAAAAGGGTTGAAATGAGATATGGCATTTTAAAGTGTATTTGTGTCCATCTGTGGTTGAAAAAGTGTGGGTATGTGCACAACACACTGTAAACACATACTGAATGTTAAGTGGCTGTAACCAATATTAAGTGTGTGTTGCTGTATGTGTGTGTTGCGCGCCTGCTGGCAGGCTTGTAGACAGCAGGGCATTGTGCTCTGCGCTCTCCTTCTGCTCCTCTCTGTCTAGTGGCTGCAGGTCACGTCATTTGCTGTGAGATACACTCTGTCAAATACGTACGCTGACATTTCTCCACAGTCAGGAAAAAGCTGATCCACAGCGAGGATAAACACACCACTGCGTCACTGACAGCACTAAAACAGTGTGCTTTACCGAAAAAGTTCAATGTGAACTGGAGGCGGAACTAAACGTGGCAGTTTTCACCTAAAACAGGAACATTCTTGTTTCTGGGAGTTCAGTACAGGGAGGAATGTGCCATGACTGAATTTGAAGGTGTGATAAAACAACACTCACAATAAGGGAGAAAAAAATGACTGTGAAACGATGAAACAAGCAAAGCTGCTTTACAGGAAAAAAGAATGCTGTCTATTTTGGGTCTCAGTATACAAAAGGAAGTGCTGCTAAGTTGACTCAAACAAATAAATTTGCTTTTGATAAAACCACAGCAACTACTTTTGCATTCTACACCAAACCCACTTTGTTTCCTGCATCTTTATCTTCATGAGTTGCCACATTTGTGAGAAGCCGCTCACTAAATTGTCAAGCACAAACAACTGAAGGTTTTCAAACTGCAGCGTTAACAGCTTAAAATGTAATTTTATTTGAAAAGTGACAGGTTAAAGGAAAGCCTCAGAAGTGAACATGGAGTGCTTGCCTATTTGCGCTGTATCCAGCTGTCCGTTTTACATTTCTCCAACATTAATATTCCTCTTATTATTATTTTAAAGTGAAAACGGATACTCTGTTGAAGTGCAAATCTGATGAATTACGCGAGCAGATTGCTGCTATTAATTATTAAAACCTATTTTATAAATATTCAGGTCTGTCATGCATCTAATAATGAACGCTTTAGAGGAGGTTACTTCCCGTGCGCATCCTAATGTGTCAGAAATATCACTTTTAATCACGATCGTGTCAGCGAGTGCTGGGTTTGAACCTGCCGAAAAAATCTACCAAATCAAGGAAACTCAGTTGGCCTACTACTGTGCTCATCACAGCTCTTCCGTTCCTGCTGTTTCGCATGATCCAGGTTCTTCTCCTGCCCTGTTTAAAGAGGTGTTGAACACCTCTCAGCTCCCCGCTGCATTCTTACTGTGGTAATTTGAATGGAGAATAATGCATCGGCAGCACTCTACCCTTCTGGACACACCTAGTCCCAGCGCTACTGCTGCCATATGCTGTGTTGATACATATTCATAACACTTTCTCGTGTGTTGAGTGTTGGTGTGCAATGAGGCTTAAATGAGTGTCTCACAACTTCAAATGGGAAGAGGAAAAAAGAAAAGAAAACGCTGGGCACAAAGAAAGTTGGACTGGTCTTCTCCTTTTTCCGCTTTCCTCTTTTCTTCTTCCCTCTTTTACAAAGAAGACAAGTTCGGGTGCTGATAGGTGATCCCAGTGCTTTAGTAAGGATGAGCGAGAGGCTGTGGAGTTTCAGGATTGTTGTCAAGAAGCTGTGAGAGGCCACAACTGTCAACGTGGTTGGATTAACTGTGCTGTCAGGTGGGCCGAAAGGTCTCGCCGGTAGGGCGAGAGTCAATGGGACTGTACCATGACCTCCTTACACCTCAGCAGTATATACATATGCTGCATAGAGCATACACATAACCACACGGAGACACACACACACACACACACACACACACACACACACACATTGTGAAGCGCTCTAAGATTAACGCTGTCAGAGCTACAATGATACCCCTTCATTATCTGCACACGGGGCCTCCTTCGTGCGCTTGCTTGCCTCACTGTCCTCTCCACTGCTTCTCTATGGAGGTAGTAATTACTAAAGCTAACATTTCTTGCTCTCTGTGCCTTCAACTACCCCTCTACTTCCCCATTATTTCTTTATCTTTTTGCAGTGCTTTCAAGTGGCTTGCCAGCCTTCATGCTGACTGTTGCCACAGCTGAAGGTATGCCAGCGTTGATGGCAGCACGAGTGAGACTCACTGTGTATGTGTGAGTGCTGTTGTATGAGATTATTTGGTGCCCAGCTGATGTGTAATAAAGGCCCAGTGTGGTACCCCTGATTTAGATCAGTCCTCTGGGTCACTCATTGTGGTACAACAACAGAGAAATGCTTGATGTACCACTGCATTATCTGTTGTACTATACATTGTTGGTTTAACAGGCTGGGATCAGAGAGATGCTCCCTCTTGCATGGCATTTTTCATTATCAACAATGCTCTTACTCTTCTGGCTTTCTTCTTCCTCTCCCACTGGAACTATGGCTTTATCAAAGGTGATAGCTTGCTCAGGCGCATTTTCTCAAACGTCTTCTTCAGCCATCCATTTCCCTAGCCGCTCTCGGGTAAACGTCACTCATAAAAAACGGGTAAGATTTGATGGTGAGATCAAAAAGAAAGAAAGGACAGCAAGGAGAGCAGGGAGTTGGGGGGGGGGNAGGAATACCCTCCTCCCCCATCTGACACCAACGAGTGAGGAGGGTAATTCCTCCGAGCAGGGCCTGTGTTATCAAGACGCAAATACAACAAAACGCTGGGTGCTGCCATGAGACATCAAAATGGGCGATTTTGACTTCAGAGGGTCTTCAGATGCTTGAGGAGTTGAGAGAACAGAAGGTACCAGCAGGCTGTTAACAACCAATACGGGAACCACGCCAGAAAGACTGTCTCCTCCCAAAATGCCAATCGGCAACAGATCAGTAAAGGCTTCCACCATCCTGTAATACCCCACCTGAGCACTTTCATCTGCTGAAACTGAAATGACATGAAAGTTTATCTGCTGCTCTACATTTGCTATTTATTGCACTGCCGGGATAACATGCTAAAAAGTAAAAATTCCACTGGTAGGTGCCACAAAGGCAAAAAGACAAAGGAAAAAAACAAACCACACACAAAGACTTTTCTAAGGAGACGGAGGGCTTCAACAGGTGCCTTGAAAGCAGGAATTTTATGTCGTTTGCCTTCCAGATTTACATCAGCAAATCAAAGACTTGCTTCGTTCTTTGGAGACCTGAGTTGTGTTGTGACACGCCGAGAGGGACGTCCGCATTTTCTCCGGTGTTGTTCTCGCTCATTCTTGGAGCATTAGGCTCACTCTAAAAAGCCTCAAGGAGATTAGGCTGGCTCCTATTCAAATGCACATTTCTTCTAAAACCCACTCCACGAGTGGGCCAAAGAGATCAGCGCAGGAGCCTGGTGGGACGGTAGTCAGAGAAGATTCTGTCAAGTGTAAATCAGCTGAGCGGAGGAAAAGAGACAGGGAGGACGAGTGGGAGAGAAAGGCTGAGGTAAAAGACAAACAAGTGTTGGCTCTGCTATATGAGTTTAGTTAGCTAGAGAGTTAGTGCATGAGTTATGGCTAGCGAAGGGCTGAGGGACGCTGTATTTATGAGGGGACTGAGTGAGTGTTAAATCCCTGGTAAGAAATAAAGTCGTCCCTGAGCGAACAGGGGAAACATTTCACTCAGTCTAAGAGGTGCCTTGAAAAAAAATGAAAGCCATCCCTCTTCCCGGGGAAAGCGCTTTTCCGTATTCCCTAAAATTGCTTTATTCCTTAAAAATGTTATAGATCACATCCAAGTAGATTGAATCTCATATTTGAATAGAGGAGAGGATTCTCCGTGTGCATAATATAAAGGGAGTTCATGAGCCAAGGAAAGGGAAAGAATCTGATTCTTCTAAAATTGCATGCGGATTTTCTGAGGGATCTTTGGCTAAGGGGGGCTGCCAAAACACACAGTGCACTTGTTGCAGTGCAAGGGTTCATCCAAGAAAAGTTTTCCACTGTGGTTTACCCAGGAAAAGTAGGTTTATTCTCAATTCAAATATTAGAATTTAGCTATCTAAATAAATCTTAATATCTATCTGTCCATCTACACAGATAAATGCATGTATCATTTCTTTAAATTCTTTTTTCCTCAGGAAAAACTTGCAATGTTGTAAGGCAAAGTTAGAAAGCCAGAAACAAAGGAAGGCAAATGGCCAACGGAAAGGAAAAGCTTCACATTGCACTTTTGTGCACATCCAACTCTAACTCGGACCTCTCTGTAAACCCCTGCAGTGGTAATAACAATTATTACTTAAAAAGGCTATATTTTTGCATTAACTTAAAAGGCTATATCTTTTTCTTCCCCTCCAGCCTGTGCGGCCTCACTTACCCTAAGTATCTTCATAAATCACCAGTTACTGTTAACATGTACTCCACAATTCAGTCATCAATCTCCTACCAGGTCAGAGTGAAAACAGAGGGGGAAATGTCTGCTTAGTAAAATGTCTCTCTCGTGAATGCCGCTACCACCACCCACTACTCAAACACACATACACACACGGAGAGCAGTAGCGCACACAGACCCGTTAAATAACAAACACACGCGCCCGGCACACAGCAACCAGAGCAGTCCTATGGGACGTGGGAGCGGCTGCCAGATCGCCACGGTAACGCAAGCCAAATTCAATTCTGACTTCACCTTTTACTCGGGAAGCTGGTTTCATTTGTTATAAAAACAAATAAACAGCAAGCGTGAAGTTAGAGCCGGCCAACTTCTGCCTCATCTTTCTTTCTTTTTTTCTTGTGGGCCTCGACAAGAAATATCAGGCCCAGGCTGTAGTAGTAGGCTGTTTGAGAGACAGACACCCATCGGGCTGCATGTAAATCTGTATTTATGTTCACAGACACCGTATTTATTTAACAAAACGGAGAAAATCTAATTGTACACGAGGAGGATTATTCCTCTCAGAACCGTGTCTCCACAAGATAGAAAAGGACTCTTTCTTCAACAGACACTGTTTACATCAGCAGAGTGGAAAATCCCTCCGATGACAAACCTCTCCATCACAACATCTAAATCTAAACAGCCAAATCAATCTCGACCAACACCGCAAATTACCTCATGTCATGTCATCCAACAACATCTGCACTTGACATTAGGGCGGAGGGATTTTAGGTGCTTTTTAGTAATTTCTATTTTTAGCCCCTGGAACGGTGTCTTTAGATCATATTTTCCTTCTGTTTAAAGTCAAATAAAGTGTATTTGTGTAGCCTTTGATCACTTTAACATCATGAGAATGGCTTCATGATAAAAGCATTTGCTATAAAGTTAAGTAATGTGTAATTAGTGGTGGATAAAGTATTCAGATCCCTTACTTAAGTAGCAACACAACCAATTTAAAACTCAATTAAGTAAATTAGTCCTGCGTTAAAAAAATGTACTTAAAAAGTACAAAAGTATTATATATATAATAAAAACAACTCATAACAGATTTCAAAGTATTATATGATTTTATATACATTAATGGACTTATTCCTGATAAACATGCAACAGCAAGCGACATGTTAATGTTGTAGCTGGTTGAGGTGGAGCTCATTTAAAACTACTATATACACTGTTGGTAAATTTAATCTATAACAATGTACCATTATAAGATGATCACATCATTTTTTGTAAAATATGAATCTGTTAAGTAACTAGTTAGTGTAAATGTAAAACAAATGTAGTGGTGTAAAAACCACAATATCTGCCACAGTCCTCCATTTGCAATATTAGAATAAGTGGCAAAAAATATGAAGTAAAAGTACCTCCGAATTGTACAGTACAGTATGAATGAATGTACTTTCCACCACTGAGTGTCATAAATGTAACTGTATAATATAAAAAGTGGAACTGTGGAGTGCCATAAGGAATAGCACAAAAAGTCAACAACAGAACTTTTGAGGAAGCAGCACACCATTAAAACTAATTAAACACATCACTGACATTCAGTGCTCTATAGGTACAAATGTGCATCTGTAATTAAAAACTACACATTTTTTCCAGAGAGCAAACATTACACCTGCTCTGTTTCCTTAGTCACACGCTCTCTCCTTCTCACTCTCTCTCTCACACACACACACACACACACACTTTGACACCACCCACCACATCCCTACACATGCGTGCCTGACTCATGCCAACTGCAACTAGTAGCAGACCCGTTCACCTCGGGGTAGCACTCAACTCCTGTGTGTGTGTCTGTGTGTGAGAGAGTGAGTGAGTGAGAGAGAGAGAGAGAGAGAGAGAGGGGAGAGAGGGAGAGGAAGGTGTATGTGAGTCTTACCTGGCAGCAGACCGCCCTCTGCGCTCTGTCTCACCTCTCCCTCCTGCCCTGGAAGAATTCTCTCCACAAAGCAAGGCATTTTCTCCTCAACTGCTCTCTGCCAAGGCTCTGCTCTCTCTCTCTCTCTTTCTCTCTCTCTCTCTCCCTCTGTCTCTCTCTCCCTCCCTCTCTCCTTCTCACTCCTTTCCTCTTTCCCACTCTGTACTCCTCTCTCGCTGTCTATCTCTCCACCCTCCTTACCCTCCCCCTCTCTCCACTCCCTCCCCTCCTCCTTCCTTCTCCGAGCACAGATGTCGAGGCTGTGCGAGTTTACCCACTTTACCAGTAGGGGTCCTTCATCGCCCTTCTCCACCCCACAGCCACATGGGGGAACAAAACACACACACACACACACACATACACACACACACACACACAGAGGCCCCAGGAAGAGAGAGCCACTTAACGGGCGCCCTCCTGTCACTGCTACAATGAGAGCCCTGTGCCGAGAAGCACGGCTGTATGAGCTGTGTGCATGTGTTTGTGTGTGTTTGTGTTTGTGTGTGTGTGTGTGTATGAGAGAGAAAGAGAGAGAGACAGGTGTGAACAGGGGGCTGGCCCTCGGCCCTTTCCAGCCCTGTTCAGCCCTGTTCAACTAGGCTCGGTCTTGGCTCCTGTAGTACAGTAGTGGCTTACACACACACACACACACTCAGGGGCATATGAACACACAGATTGACTTACAGTGGGTCCCTCAGAGCCAGCAGCCAGAGAGAGAGTGAGAGCAATTGTGGGCATGCACAAGCATACACACTTTCACTCATACACAATACAGACACACACACACACAACAACTGCTGCTGTTTGCTACTGCTGCAGTTGACAGTGATAACATGTGCTTTGTGCCCTATGCATGTGTGTCACTGTGCATGCACACACAAACACACAGCGGATGCCTATCGGCTCTCGTATGTCAGGTCTCTATTTTATCCATTCTGCTTTTGTTTTTTTCCCATTTAAAAAAAGAAAACCGTCTTCATTGACACTGGCATGTTAGATTTGAAGGCTCTTAGCTAGTGTACAGTGGGGAATTTCTAGTTTCTCTCCTACTTGTGGGGCACTTTTCACATTGCAATATCAGTACTGGAGAATATTAGCTGTCCTGCTGAAGAATGTCAGATCTCTGGCTGCCTTTAAATAAGGGCAGATTCCCCCGAGTAAAAGAAAGGAACTAACTATCAGAGTCTCAATAAGCCCGTAATTATCTTCTGTGCGCGACATAATGTTAACAACTGAATTAAAGATGGAAAAATGCTTTTAAAAAAGCAGGCGAGAACAGGAATGAAACCACTGTTTGAGTAGTAGAGTGTGATGACTCTGTGCAAAACGAATTAACTAAGAGAAAGGACTAAGATTAAAACTATGTGGAACTTGATCCCACATTTTTATCAAATATTGCCCAACTTTTATGGCAGTTTATATTGCAGGAAAGCAGTGATCCTGATCAGGATCCCATGCTATTAAAATATCAGAACAGTAATTATCAGGCTAAGCTTTGTGCGAGGACTTGTTTTTCCATTTATTGCTGCCTGGAACAGGATAAGGGTATCTGCCCTCTAGACGTGATATCCCGGACCTGCTGTTGGTATCATTTGAACAGAGGGTGGATCACTTTTATTTGAGTTAAACAAAGCCTTCTAATGACACAAAAATGGTTGTCACTGCTTGACAGACAAGGCTCCAACGCCCAAGCAGACTTGCCTTCAAAACGTTGACAAAGAGTAATAAAGAAAATAGGATGTTAAAAGAGCAGGACACGGATGTTGAATAAAGCCACCCGAAAGTGTACATACTTAAAGTCGTGATAAGCTAATGAGGGAAACAGAGCTGTGCTTTTGGTTGACTCTTATCACTGTTTGCATCAGTAGCAAATCTCCCTCGACAGCAAGACTGAAATAAAAAACACTTGTTAAAAACAAGTTTTTAGGCAGTTGAAGGAAAGTCATTTGTATTTACAGGAAATAAGAATGATGCACTCAATCATTATTTCCTTGCTGTGCTAACTTGAACAGAGCCCCTGTATTAGATGTTGGAGGAGCAGCACAAGGACAAGTAAAACATACCTTAAATAGACTACAAATGAAGTCACTTAACACCCACTCGCTTCCCTCGCCACCCCCTGCTCTGTCTGTCTTCAACAGAAAAAGCCTGTGTTTGACTATCTCCCTCTCAGGTTCATAGTTGTCTTTTGCTTTTTAAACAGGCACCTCGCCTGTCACCGTGCAGGAACGGGCGCATTCCCCTTAAATGGCTCCTTTTGACAACTGATCTGTAAATACAGCCGGATCTGCAACTTCCCCCTTTCTCTCGCTGCACTTTCTCCCTTCTCGTCTTTGCTCTCCCTCCCTCTGCCCAAACTCGTGCCAGACCCACACACACACACACACACACAACATGAAGGTCTCCCTATGACACCCCCCCATTCTCATGCACCCATGCACACACACACACCGAAACACAACCATACACACACAATTACCCCCACATACCCCTCCCAACTTCCCCAACTCCATTCCCCCTGCCTCTATAAAAACACAAATATGCCATAACTCAGGCAGTGCTGCCACATAGCCTCCATCTTGCCCTGTACCGGGGAGGGGGAGGCCTCTCAGGAAGGTCACCAACAAATGGTTTTCCGATTCACTGCCCCTGAAATAATTTTGTGTATTAAAACCTGAATCTGCACTTTCTGGCCTGAAAGCTTTTCTAATTATTCCGGTGTCCTTGGGACAGACACAGATCCTTCACACGCTGGGGGAAACAAGCTATAGAGCAACCACTACAGCCACAAACACCCCTCTACCCACCTCCCTCCCTCCCTCTCTCTATCCCTCCATCTCCCCACCTCCTCTCTCTTCTGCTCTGCTTTCCTCTCCTCTCCCCGCTTTACAGCCACCCCCCTCCCCAATCTGTTTTCAAAGCGTGTCTGTCCTTTATTAAATTGTTTTCTTTTCCACATTATCAGTTGCCATGGAGACCTCATCTCTCGGATTATTTGAATTTCATTATATCTATTGATTTGGGAGCATTTCATCTTTTTTATTGTTTTTCTGTCAATTTTCGAAACGAATAACCATCTAATTTGCGTCAGCGCTGATTACGTTCGTCCCTCAATAGAGGTCGGCAGCTGCGCCGGGGAAACAAATCAATGGAAAAACATCATAAAACTCGAAAGTACAATCAACCAGGATATGGGTGACATTCCGTGGTTGCTGAAACGAAGTCATCAAAAAATATATACTTTTTTCCCCTGCGCCTCTGCATGTGAGGGGGTGCAGTGAGGAGGACACATATGTGTCTGGGCAGATATATTACTATATTTCAACAGATAATATACTATGGTAAATTTCCATACTGACAACAGCCCCTCCCTGCCTGACAAAACAAAAAAATGCTTACTGTATCTAAATAATTTATGCAATTTTAGCATTTATATATAAATTTTTTAATAAGCTGCTTGGAGCAAAGTGGCCATTAACAAAACACACAGCTGTCCAATGGGCTAAGCCCAGCAGATCAATTGCGCTTTTTTTATGACATGATAAAATGCTTTTAAAGCAATTTACACAAATATGGAAAAAATGACTTCATGGGCTTCATTTATTCATAAGGACGTGTATTAAGGAAAAAAAGTCTTACAATAGCCAGACAGGAGAGATCGTCCCGGTCCTAACTGGAACGGACTTGCTGCCCTCTCCACAAGGACATAAAGTTTCATTACTGATGCACGCAGTCAAAGGCAATTTAGCAAACACAGTGTGCAAAAGAAAACATCAGCATATTGCAAGTGTTCTTGTATTAGGCGGACCTTGCATGTTGTTTTCCAATTTTGATTCATTTTTGTGGGGGCAGGGTATGGGGTTGATGGACCCCCCCCACCCCCCACCCCCGGCCCAGTGTCACCCTGACCCAAAGCCAAGGGGACGTAGCCTCAGTGACAGGGACGTGTGCTTTCTGGCCCACAAAACCAAGCCAAACCATGTGCCAGACAATGGGGCCCTGCAGCAGGACAAATGTGTACACACACCTTCAGCTGAACAGTGATATACAGCACACGACTCCCAGACTCGTTCTGTGAGAAAACAGGCCCACAAATATTTCAGTGGGTCTGATCATTTAGCATCTTAGTGCCGGCACACACACACGCATTATGCACAGGGGTATGGATGGGAGGGGGCCGGCAGGGCCATTTGGAGGCTAATCTTGTTTCAAAGCATCCTCTCTTCATGTGCCGACAATATGCCTGCGCCGCTCTACAAAACGCTGCTGCTGTTGCTGCTGCTGAAGGCCCCATGTTTGCAACACATGTCAACATTTGACAAAGCATTACTTTCCCCCCCAACAATATTCTCCTGCTCAGGCCTCTGAAATGAGGGCGCAAACAAATTAGCTTTTTATGTTTATTTGTGTGTGTGGGTGTGTCAGAAGGGGGGAGAAAGGGAGATCTCATTTTATAAGGCACCAGTTCTCAACCCGAGATAGAGAGAGAGAGAGAGAGAAAAAGAGGGAGACAAAGAGGGAGACAAAGAGAAGAAGAGAAAAAAGAAAGAAAGGCTGAATGTTTTAGAGTCACGATTCTTCTCCTGATTGCCCTAGCTGTCTCAGTTGTGCAAAACATGACCCTCCCCTCCCTCAGCCACGACAGAAACACGGGCGACTGGATAAACACTATTTTATGCAGTGACTAGATGAATCGTCAGACAGTAATTACAGTCTTCCTCTCGCCCCAACAAAACTCTACTGTACAGGCTCTTTCTTTGTCACCAAACTGCAGTAGGACGTACTACAAAACTGCAGGTGTGTGACATGTTTGTCAATGCCTCTCCCAACTAGATAAATATAAATATTAGACCCTGTGACAACAGTGAATTGCTCTCTGCCGCTTTCAGCGATGTGTTAATAATCTGTAGCTGAAAGAGGACTTGTTGTGTGGACGGATGATGTTATCATGTGCAGTCAAACGTTGCGGGGGCTGGCTTTGTAGAAAAAGTTTGGTGATTTTTTCTGCTACCCTTGCAGCTTGAGCTTTCCTCTCCCCGATGTTACAAAAATAACACGGTTGTGTCCCAAACTAAACATTCCCACACAGTGGCTGGTAGTCAGCTAAGTCTCTGACACCAACACATGTCCCGCACAGACAACTCAGTCCTGATCCAAACTTGATGTGCTGACAAATTTGGTCCCAGCAATGGAGTTAATTTGTTCATATGGCGTTGACACATATTGAAATTTCAGGAATGAAGATCACATCGCATCAGTTATGAGTTAGTGATGAGAGCAGTGAAACACACACACACACACACACACACACAACACTCCTTCTCTTATTCTATACTGATTCATCCGCTCAGGCCGTGCCCCAAATGTGGTGCAGTAAACCGTGCTGTCAGTGTCCGAGCTCTAAAAAGCACAATTACAGAGGACCTCGACTGAATAATTTAAAGAGCATAATTATTGACCTCTATCCGAATTCCTCTGAAAGGTACATTAAGATAAAGAAAAGCGCTGGAGGTGGAAGTGGAACTGAGGGAGTGTGTCTCCCCAGGCCTCCCTAATGCACTCTCCTGCTGTACTCTAACTTCCTGTGGACCCCTAATGTGCCCGCTGCTGGCTGGCCTGATGAAGACTACGGTTAATGAGGCCCCTGTTTCTGAAATGAAGTATCTCTGAAACCATCAACATGCATTACTATCAAGCCGCCACCCCCCGCCAAACCACACGTATATACACAAACACACACCACCGCCCGTCAGTGTCCCAAACCAGCATACACACACACACATACACACAGACCACCAGTCCTTCACCCCACCTTTTAGTGCCACCAGGGGTTGTGGTAGGCTGGACGAGTCTGGGGGAAGGGTAGGAGTGGGGAGAGAGACTGTGTGAGGGTTGTTGGGTTTTTTTGGAGGTGGGGTGGGGGGTGTTTGAGGGTTAACTGTCCCTCAGGGGGCTATCAGTGAACTGGGCAGCCATCGCTGCTGGTGTCCCTGGTTCTCAATTGACAACCAGGCTCTGACAGATTAGCAGCTAGTCAAGAGGAATCCATGGCCCAGGATACAATTAAAATAATCACTTTTCTTGCCTGCATGTATGTGACTGTGAGTGCAACTGGATTTGAATAAAGCATTGCAAGACTGTGTATGCGTAAAACTGTGCGTGTATCTGTGTGTCTGTGTGTGCACTGGGGGGTCGTTGAGAGCTGGCAGCAGGCTTGGGGGAGGATACAGCGAGATGAGGCCTTTTTAATTAAAAGAAAATATTTGTGTTTGCATACTATCGCGGCTGGAACCTGGGACAATTTTGAGAATTCTGGTTGTTTAATGGTTCGCTCTTTAAAGTGATTTGGGGGTATTTCAGATCCTCTTTGCATACATGCATTTTTAAAATTTCAATTAGGCTGTACATTTTTTAAGTAAGATTCAGAAGTTGTATGTTTTGATACTTTATTACTTACATTTAGTTTTTTTCCTGACATAAATGACCACATTTTTCCAGTAAGAAAAAATCCCTTTAAGGTGGACTTTATCATCAGAAGGGTGATGCTGTCTCTGCTGTATTTCAACCAGGAAGGATAGAGGGCACTGAAATAATTAGGCGACTTCTGCAACATCCTGAATGCCAAGGACAGGTGGATTAAAGTATTAAAACAATCGCATTTCAGTCTTGAAATAGTCTTGTGCACGACTCAGCACCATGCACATCCGTTCAAGTTCAGCTGCCAGCTCCATAACGCCACAGGAGAGGGATAGAAAAAAAGCCCAATCCCATTAGCTACGTACATGCATCTCAGCAGACCTGCTTGAAACGTGAGCAAATCTCAGTGATGATTATCCCCCAAAGCTCTCAAACGATAATACATAATCGAACAGTACTGAAGATTTCTTTGAAATCACACAGCTAGTGAGCACTAATTTGGGTTTCCCCATTTGTGTTAGAATCTGGTGCTTTCCAAATGAAACAGAAGAGACTGCTGCAATCAGTCGCCTCTGCACCCGAGGAGACATTTAACTGCTGTCCTCCAATTAGAGGCCTGAGAACGGAGCTCCCTACATTAGGAGAAGGAAATTATTTAAGACAAAGGTTAAGACATGAGTTCACATTTGATTCTATTTGCAGTGCAAAATTAATAAGAAAGCAAAGTGCTCCATAGTGCTGGTTCACTCAAACATTTCGGTGAGCGATCTTCAATTTAATCAGGGGCGTTTAACACAACTCTGTGCTTTGACAATCAGTGAGTATAGCAATAAAAGGGTATTGGGGAAAAAAAATATGTATATGCAATATGTATAAAATGCCAGGCCTAATAATATTAGTGTTAAGAATGAAACTACAGAGACATTTTTTATCCTAATGTTGCAAAATAGGGGCTAAGGGTACTTGTTAATTTATTTTAAAAACACCATTACTGAGCTCATTACTATCATGGGGATTTTATCTTATCGGAGACTGAACCACTTTCTTTAGAGATAGCAGATTTATTTCATCAGTATCAACTGGCTAGCTCTCTAAACTGAAGCATCCACTTATAGAGATGCCTGAGAGGACAACCAAAAGAAAGATAAGTGAAAAATAGTCAGAAAAAAGTTCTGTTTATAGAAAATAATTGCAGTGCAGTGCTTTAAATTTTAATTGTACATGTATATATAGCATACAGGTTACACAAGCCGTCAAAAGAGCTTCTTTTCTTACAATAATTAAGGTGAGCTCTTCAATGAAAACTAAGCCTCTTAGCCCACCTCCTGCCATCTGTGGCTCCAATATTAGAGCTCAGGGAGGTTCACTCTTTCGCCCTCTGAAAGGAACGGGAAAGTCTATACTACCGTCTATGCTACAAGTCATGTTATCACGGTCAACCTGCTTTCACAGCAATGCCGTGGAAGTGGAATGAACCGTCTGTGTCAGAAAACAAACAGGAAGCTGAAAGAGGAGAGAAAGAGAGACAAAGAGAGAGAGAGAGAAACCTGTGCCCTTCAGTCTCCCCTAGTAAAGACGCTCTTAACCAGGTCTGACAGCTGACAGCTCCTTGGCAATTGGGGTCAGTTAAAGGAAAAGTAGCTCAAGTTTTGTTGGGGCTTTGGCTTCAGAGATGTTCAGGAGCCACTGCCCACCGCAGCATCAAAGGGGATTATAGGGACAGGGCCATCTGTTGCCAGAATAAGCGTGAGCCCTTTTATGTCTCTGCCTGTATGTTTGTGTGTGTGTGAGTGTGTATGTGTTTGTTAGAGAAAGACAGTGAGCGATAAAGACACAGAATCCCTCATGTCTCTGTACTTTTAACTTAAAGGGCAGCAGAGGAGAGGGGTGCAGCCTACACTAGGGCGGACAACTGGTTTTAATCTGGGCTGGGGGCACTAAAGGTTAAAATTGCAGCAAGCAGGGCATCAGCACTGGCTTACCGAAAAACAGAATCCTACTGTAATCATGAATAGTCTGTCTTTTGTCATCCAGGCAAAACACAGAACTTCTTTTTGTTGTGGGTTTATTGGAACACAGTGCCAAACTTGTTCCCCTTTCACCTCTCTAATTTGTTTTGGGTCCTGTTCCTGGCCTCCGCCTGGGAATGTTTTCTCCTCAATAGTCTGCTACCTTTTAGCTGAGCCGCCCAGTGCTTGACCTACTGCCGACACTTATTTTCAGCACTCTAATTGTCGTTTAATCACATATCAACCTGTCACTTAAAGACCCCCTTTTTTTCAAGGGGGAACATTTGCATATGTTGTAAAACTAATTCCTATCGAAAGCTCCAGTGGCTGTGAAAGCGGGTGCTCTGTCTCTCTCTTTTACTTTCACACCCGTGTAGACACAGTTAAACACAAGAGAGAGAAAGAGAGAGAAAGAGAGAGAGAGAGAGAGAGAGAGTAAGACACACACACACACACACACACACACACAAAGCAAAGTCTACTGTATCTCACCTTAACAGACAAAAACACACATAGGCAGACGCCATCCATGATATTCTCGATTCAGGTGGTTTTATCACATTTGTTAACAGTGTGTGGTGACACGTAACGTGTTAGTATAGGGACAGCGACAAGAGTGATTCAGAGCGCACGTACTCGTGCGAGCCAAAGCAAAGGTGACAGTGAATGTATAGTGTTATAAAGGAATCAATTAGAGTTAATAATGTATCACTCTTCCAAATGTTACATTCATTTGTTCACACTTAGATAAAGCCACTGCAAAATAGGTTGTGCCGGGTTTGCCTGGCAGACTACACTACATTTACATTATCACCCTTATACATCGAGGAGCCATGTTCCGCTTGAATGGTGGCGGCAGAGTAGCGGGGGGAGTGAGAATCATGTTTTTCGGGCCCAAGGAATGCCAGTCCTCAAGAGATCTCCCCCTCTAATTACAGAGCGGGGGAAAGAAAGCTCTTTGTTCCACCTTTTATTACATTAATTGATAAAACGGAGCTCGGGTGGAGCTGTCTTATGAGGGGGGAGTAGAAGGGGACAGGGCTGAGGGAGAATTGAGGGAGATCCTTTGGGCAGATGAAGGTGGGTGAGAGGCTTTTGGAGCTGAGGTCCTATTTTCAGAGGACTCCTAATCCCGTTAGGGGCCACAATGGTAGCGCAGGCCTGGCGCTCTGCTTCCCCAGAGGCTGCAGAGTTGAGGAGGGGAGTGGTGGCAATAGGGGCAGGCAATGGTGTTGTGGGTGAGAGTCCCGGCAGCGTTGTCTGGGCCCAGGCCTTAATTAACTGTCTCTTCAGGGGGGCAATGAGGGCCACACTGAGACCTGGTCATGAACACCAGCAAGCACTGAGAAGCTTTAAGAGGAAGTGGCATCTCACCCACTGTGGAATGATGGGAAACCCTGTGGACATTTAATATGGACCTCATACAGCTCAAAGCCATATAGATGTCGCAGGACATTATCGGGGCTATTTTATGACTGGTTATTAGCTTTGCACAAATTGCACAGGTGGTTGATATTTTGAGCAGCCATTCAATTATAAGCTTAAGATGAAAGTTTGAAACACCAAAGGAAAAATATTCTGAAATCAGCATTTACTTTAAATGTGATTTAGATGTTATTTTTCTAAAAGGAATAAGTTCTATTTCTATTTGTGCAGGATTGCCCAATCTTATTTGTCAGTGGTTAAGTAGCTGTAACAGGCTTTATCATGGCTGTAATCTGCTTCTGCTCGTTTAGGCTACCTGCAGACAACAGAGGCTGAGAAGTGCTGGTACAGTATCCAAACGGAGTCTGAATATGTTACAGAGGCAATTAAACATGTTGGTGTGTGTGCACACACACAGTAGTGTCAGAGGTGCTAAGCCGGGCCAAACACGCCTCATTGAAATGTCCATCTTAAAGCCACCCAAGTTCCTCATCTCCCCCGCCCTCCGACAACCAAGATGCTTCAAGACTGTCAAAAGCATTTTCCACAAAGCTGAGGAGAGGGCAAGGAAAAAAAGGACCTGCCACTGTCACATGCATACTTGCGCGTGCACACACACTTGCAAGGCTGTCAGGTAAATTAGATCTGAAAGCTGACAATTTCTGACCATATTTCCTTGATTATTTCGAACAAATGCACACCAGCCGCTCTAAGGAGATTAAAGTGACATAAAAGTCCCGAGTGGGAGGAGGGAGGGCAGAGAATCCAGGTCACCCCCATTTGTCCCCCTGCCTGACAGCAGCTATATCGCTATCCAATCCAATAAAAGTCCCCCCCTCCTTTTGCTTTAATTAATTTTACAGCTAGCTTGCTTAATTACTTTCAATCAAAATCCTCTTGCCATCACAAAATTAGAAATGGTTCAACTCCATTAGTCTAAATTCTTCATTTACATACACAAAGACTGTCAGCTCTTGCTAAGCAAACGGCCTCCTGCTTGATGAGATTGTTTTTTTTCACACACTCTATCACTCTCTCGCTTACACACACTCGCGCGACTGTGGTGTTAATAATTTTGAAAGGAGAAAAGTAGCATACAATTATTTGATCCCTTTACTTAAGACATTCTCTGCCTAATCAGGGTTCAGGTAAGCTGTGGTGCACATCATCAAAAGTAATGGAGAGTTGAATATGCGTCTACAACTGTCCAAATTCATTACATCCACAACTCTGTGTCAAAAGAACTGCTCGACCTCAAAAGGATGCAGCTCATGGTATACACTGCATTTAGGGGTTGATGGCTGAGATTGTGTAAATTAAGACAACTAGTTCTTTTTCGGGATGAGCTATTATTTCCAAAGCAAAAGACAAGCTACAGATTATCCGGTGACACGCAGAGCCCTATAAATCTGGCTCCTTTGTGGCAGGGTGTCATTAGTCCTGACTAGGCTGTGGATACTAGCGACGCGCTACCACCAGTCGGCTGCTGTGAGCAAAGAAACGGGATTTTTCAGAGGGGCCCATGCCCTGCCGCCTGATCACTTCAACTTGGCACACAGACATCCTCTCCATCACACACACTGCCTAAGGCCTACACATCATCAAGAATTAAGGACATGCAGATAGGGTTTGTGCACTGACCAATGTTAAAACCCCAGCACACAAGCACACTGCCACATGTGCACACACACAACTGGTGCCATAATTAGGTCCTGAGATGAGGGTATTAAACTGGTATAATGCACTCACTTCTGCAGCACATGACTACCAAATATATCGACGCTAAACCTACATGCTCATCAGTGACACCCTCCTTTTGCTTGTATTTCCTTATTCACATGCATGCTACTCAACAGGCCCTGTGCAAAACCACAGCACAACAGCCTTTGATCTTCTATGTACAGATCATTTTACAGCCGCTGCTCTTTATAAAAGACAGAGTTTTGTGTGTGTGTGTGTGTGTGTGTGTGTGTTTCTTGAAAAAGAAAGAGGTAAAGGGGATTTGTAGCATTTCTGAACGATGTGCCACAGTCTGGAAAGGCTTATTAAATAATCCCCAACAAGTGACCATGGGTTGGTGCAAGGCAAAAAAGAAAAAAAGGCCATCTCTTATGGGCCACTAGGCTGAATACAATGTAGGTCTGACCTGGCCCCTTTACTCTGTGTCTGCAATCACCGGTTTCCCTTGCCCTCTTTAACCAGTCCCCATTAACACTGTTAATTATCCAAATCCATCATTCTTGGGGTAAATGAAGACTGCCTCTTTAATTCAATTTAATAGGATCATTTTCCAACTCACGTTCACTTTAGCCCCAGCTGCCCGCCCACTAGTCCCCCACTGTGTCTCCCCCCCTGTATCTTGACTCCCTTGGCTGTATCTTCTATGGTCTGGCTCTCTCCCATTGGTGGAAGGGGAGGGTGATGGGGCTAAGGCTTGATGGCAGCGATGGGCCGACACACTGTTGATCTCTCATGTCTTGTCTTGGCTCGGCTGGTGGCGAGCAGCAGTTCTGGGTTCCCAGTCTGCTGTGCACACTGCCTATCTGCCATACACACACACACACACACACACACACTCTCTCTCTCACACACACACACACACACACACACACAGGCTCACAGTACCAGCATTGCTCACCGGGGCTTAGCTAATCCTGTCACATCAGGCCACGTTGGCTGAGTTGAGGCCCTTCACTGAACCCCCCACCGCCGCCACCACCACCTCCATGCACCTCCACACTTTGCTACCACTCCTTCACAGACTCGTCTCACTCACTCACTTTTTCTCTCTCTCTCTTACTCCTTTGTTCATTTCACAAGTTCATGGGTGGCCGACTACAGCACGCGAGTGGTGAGACGGGACAGCTGACGAATCCCTGTGTGTTCCAGTCGTGCTTGTAGACCGTATTTTATGGCTAACGTGCAACACGAAATTAAATACATGAAAAACATGATTGCACATTTACTGCAACTTGGTAAATTGCTTTTGCAAAGTTGCATTTAGGTCTGCAATGTGATCATTTAACAATTTTTTTCTTATAATAATATTTAAGACGCTATTTTAATAACAACAGTTACTGTAAGGGTTTGTGTGTGTTTATAAAATATACAGGTGTCATTTTTCTTGCCTGTAGTGTGTCAAGTATCTAAACATTTTCCATGCAACCTGCCTGGCTGTGGAAACTGGACACCCATGCCCTTTTATCTGACTTTAAATCTATAAAAGAATGGGTATATCAAGACATACTTAGGCTGTGTTTTATATACCTTCTAAGATTTTCCTTACAGAAAACCTTCCATGCCGAGGAAATGAGATTTTTCTGTAAGTTTAAATACAAATCAAAGAAAAATTAAATACAGAAAATAAAAATAAACTTATTTCTAAATGATTACATACTGAAGCTGAAAAGAAACCATGACTGCACAGTACTATGACACCATGCTGTCCTTTAAATTCTCATCCCATTATTCAGTGTGAGGGTTAATTTGCCCCCATTTCCACAGTACACCCCCTCCCATCCCTCACGACTATACACACTCAAAATCACACATACACACGCACACCCAAATGCACGCAGCATTCCCTTCAAATTTTTCCCAGACTTTCATTGTTTAGCCATTTGAGACAGACTCTGGGAGAGTTTCAAATGATTTTAGCCATGATTTAATTTGGTTTGTTAAAGGGTGATGTCAGCACAATGGGAGACGAGCCTCTAAATCCACTACATTCACCCAAAATGCCCTGATGAGATAATCATTGGTGACGTCTGCGAAAACACTTATTATATTTGCCCATCGCCTGGCTGAAGCTGTTAAAACTCATCAGCGTTGTTCCCATTTTTTCTCTGGGAAAGAGAAAAAAAAAATTAGCTCAACTTATAGTCAAAACTGTCACCCCTTTTAAAGAGACAGTGCAACATTGTTGTGGCTGTGGACAGTTTATAAATGGAAAAAGACAGGGCAGAGGGCTATCGGGTGTCTATTCAATACTCATTCTGTTTGCACCCAATACTAATTAAATAAAACACGCACAACTTTTTAATTGGTTTTACAGAGATCAACAGTTTCAAGGAAGTTGAGAAGTAGTATCTACTGTAGTTATCCATATACATTCTTTATTAGTACTAATAACAGATTATTCTTACATGCTGGAAATTATAACTGAGCACTGCTTGTGCCTTACCTTGTCCACACTATTTGAAAGGACTAGGGGCTGACAAGGCAGCAGAGAAGATAAGAAATGGATCAACGTGAGCCTTTCTCATAGCTTAATTTATTTTAAATCCAAGCCCTATTTACACACTGCTCACCGGCAGGCCTTGTCAGCTCCAACTAGCATTGAGATATTTAAAACCATTAATGCTGTACAGCGGCTGCCTGAGTGTGTATGACACAAGCTGTCGCTGTGTGAAACAAAGCCAGATCTCTAACTGCCACAGCTTCCACTTTTGAACACCGCACGGCTACAAAACTGGTAACCATGCAGTGAGAACACCGCAGTAATACAGCACATGATAAATGTAAGACCTTTCTAAATGTGAGAAATAAAAGTAACTAAAACTACAATGAGCAACAGGTAAAAAAGAGGGGTTTATTCCTCATCTACTGAGTGCACAGGTCAGATTCAGTATATCTTTAGTACAGGAGCCAGCCCCATAGGGCATGGGTCAGGATATGAAACACACAGGCTATCCACCTCCCGACAGGATATCCTTGTGGATCAGCAGTGGTAGCCATGTTGACCCGCCCCGTTATTAAAGAGGCTAATCTGTTCAACATGTCAATGCTAGCACTTTTAGCAGCGATTAATAAAAGAAGAACCCAAGAGTGCTGTGTATGCTTTTTCAGTGCCCCAGGTTGTTTTCATTTGGTTTGTATTTTTAGTGGTTTTTGCTGTTTGGTAATTCAACAGTCCTCCTTTCTCCTATTAGCATAAACAGTGTAAATTATTAACTTTGTTAAAAGAATTATAATCGGCCCTGACTCCTAAGCTCTGTGGCAGCTTTGTGTGTTTTTCCCTCTTTGCCACTGGCAAAGAGGCACCATGGCATTGCAGATATCATTAAAGCAAATGTAACTTTATATTTTATAGATACGGAACAATATGCGTGTGATGCCTGATTTTGTGGCCATTTATGTGATGCTTAAAATGTATGGCCCAGTGGCTTTCACAGGCTGGTAGTAACAGAACTGCTCCCTAACAGACTTGCTTTCTAAGTGCCTGGTGCTGTGTCTTAATTTGTAATCTAGTCAAACCAATTGTCCGCTAGCTAAAAAGGTCACAGAGACAATAGACTACACAGCTTCCCGCAATGTAGAGAAAGCCCAGGGTGTCTTTTGTAGCTTTTTAAACAAAGATGTAATTAAGACACCTTCATCTTCAGGGGTGAGAGGGGCACCAACAAGGGTCTGCATGAAACACACGACGAATTACTGGAAATAGAAATGAGACACACACTAAGACAGAGCATTTGGTTAGAGGTGAAAAGCACCTGTCTCCGCAGCAAAATGTCACCACCGAGGACATTTGTTAAGTTTACCTGCTCGTGCAGTGAGCGTATGATTTTATACATTGTGACCAACGACTGTGGCAAAGAAAGCTTGTTGGGAAAAACTGAGTGATGCAAAGCAACACAGGAGAGGCAGAGGGGGGGACTTAAAGGACGTGATTTATCTGGGCTTGATTGCGTGTTAATCGAGGTTACGTGTATTAAGTGGAATCTAATTGGAACAGACACTGGCAGTCTGACAGATCGACATGATGCAGATGGATTGGGGG
>JAPMOB010235498.1:0-11525 GCA_029875015.1 Lepomis gibbosus
CTCCTTGTGATCGGCAAGGACATGTGATTGGTTAATACACATCTTGTTTTGATTTGATTAACTAAAAAATCAAACATAATTAAACCTGCACAGTCTACTCTTCTCATAATCAAACCCTAAATATTTCAGTAGGCTATAAATTTTTTAATGATCTGTTGGCAATTAAAATTATGTTTTTAATTGCCTGCAGTTAAACAATAGCCCATAGAAAGGCAGGGGGTGCTGCAGCACCCTCAGCACCCCCATTTCGCGCGCCATTGCTTGAAGGCCCCTTCAAAGAGCAGAACCTTATCTGCCAAATCTTACTATATGATAAGTTGTTATAAATGGTCAAATCCTTGACACAAGTGTCTCTGGCTGAGCAGCTATAATGCTCCTCTACTGCTACATCTCTAATCGCAGACTTACACTATCATCAACTTAATTAAAACCAGGATTATCATTTATAGTCTTTTTCAACCAATTGGCTGTTAATATGTCAACATATGTCTTATTATCTTTTCTAATAATGTGTCTTACGACAGCTTGTTTTCAGTCTAATGAGCGAAGCAAAAGTCTGGTCATTTCATAAAGCATGTTACACATAGTATGACAGTGGCCAGAACACAGCCAGTGAGAAGAGTTCAGTCAATTAGGCGTGAATACAAACCTTCAGCTTGCATTTGAATAAAAGGAGAGAGAGAGCATGTTAAGCAAGTCTTGACCAAAGTCATGGGCGACTCTTCCTGCAGATGCACATCATTAGCTAGCAGTGTTCCTCCTCTGGTTCTGAGCCATACTCGGATATGCTGCCTGACCCTGGTGGCATGGAGGGACTAATTGCTCTTGAAATTGTCCAAAGAAGACAACTTGTGCATATCTCTGTGCATGTGTGCATGTGGCAGTGTGTGTGGCCGTGTTGTATTTCTGCATGACTATGACCAAGCTGGTCCTGACATGTCCAGTCATTTCTAATAGCTTCTGTTGCCAGCAAGCTGCACAGTTTGTGTGTGTGTGTGTGCATGGCCAGTGAAGAGTTCAAAGCATAGGGAGAGGTCACAGCAAAAACAGATGTGAGAACAGGCTCTCTGACAAGAACCCCCATCACAACCCTCTGATGTTGATGCTGCCTTCCCTGTGTGACTCAGGTCACTTCACACTGTGGTAGTATATTCACGTACCTGAAGGTGAGTGTCTGTCTGTGCAGTCACTCAGAGGCTATAGAGAGTTCAGGGGGCATCAGGCATTGTTGGACAGAGAAAGGGTAAGACAATGAAACAGCAGGATAGGATCCCACATTGAATCTGTTTACACATGTGTACATGTGCATGTGGGGATGTGATTGCATGCTACCACATGTCATACATGTGACATTCGGGGATATTCTGGAAGGCAAGAAATGTCAGCAACATCTGTGACATTATTACTTGAGTCCATTCCTTTGTTTTTGTTGTTCACTGAAGACATTTGGGTTAAGATTAAAAGATGAGTATGAGACAAGAATTCAGAATTTCAGCTCTCATTTCCTGGTATTCACATCTAGATGTGTTAAACAACTCAGGACATACTACCCTTTGTTTGAACCCACCCATTTTTCAAGTGAGCAAATCTATTGGAACATGTGACTGACAGATGTTTCGTGTTGCCCAGGTGTTGCCTTTTAGGTTGATTGTCCAAACATTAAATAGCTCTGCATGACTAGTCTAAGTTTTCATGGTTCAGACCTATAAAGGCTGCATTTCCTGTTAAAGTGGATAAAGCAGCATGAAGACCAGAGAGCTGTCTATGGGCGAAAACCAATCCCTTGTCAAGCTGAGAAAAGACGGAAAATCGACCATTGGACAAACAATGGTCATAGCAAGCACAACAATTTGGAATGTCCTGAAAAAGATAGAGACTACTGGTGTAATGCTATGTCGAACATGTCGGCCAAGGAAAATAACAGTAGTTGATGACAGAAATATCATGAGAGCTGTGAAGAAACCCCCAAAAACATCAGTCAGTGACGTCACCAATGACCTCCACATTGCAGGGGTGAAGGTATCACAATCTACTATTCGAAGAAGACTCAGAGAGCAACAACATAGAGGCCAAACCACAAGATGCAAACCACTCATCAGCAGTAAGAATTGGAAGGCCAGATTGAAATTTGCAAAGAAGTACAGAGACGAGCCGCTAAACTTCTGGAACACAATATTATGGACTGATGAGACCAAGGTTGTGTGCGAAATCCCCACTCATTCACTACTCCCTACCCCCTATGTAGGGAGTTGTATGTAGAGCACTATATAGTGAGCTCACTGACACTTTCCCACACTACTACGATCGTTATTTTGGCGCCGCTAATTATCAGCTCAATGCATGATTGGATATATGGCTTGGTTAGTGACGGTTTTACACTACTTTTCAAAATGCATTCTGGGATACAGTGAGTGGACTATATAGGGTATAATAACTCTCACTATACATATGGACACCACTACAAAATGGCGTGATAAGTGGTGTAGTGGGTGATTTTGGACACAGCCCAAGATTAATCTCTACCAAAGTGATGGAAAGGCCAAAGTGTGGAGAAAGAAAGGAACTGCTTATGATCCGGAACATGCAAGCACATCTGTGAAGAATGGTGGAGGTAATGTCATGGCTTGGGCGTGCATGGCTGCTTCTGCAACAGGCTCATTAATATTTATTGATGATGTAACTGATGATGGTAGCAGCAGAATGAATTCAGAAGTGCACAGAAACATTTTGTCTGCCAATTTATGGAGAAATGCATTGAAACTAATCAGGAGGAAGTTTATCATGCAGCAGGACAAAGCACACTGCCATCAAAACAAAGGACTTCATCAGGGGAAAAAAGGGGAAGGTTTTAAGACTGGCCAAGTCAATCAGCTGACCTTAACGCAATAGAGCATGCATTTCACTTCCTTAAGAGGAGACTGAAGGGAGAAACACCCCAAAATAAACAAGAACTGAAAGCTGCGTTAAAAGCCTGGAATAACATCACAAATGAAGAATGCAACAGTTTTGTGATGTCGATGGATCGCAGACTTGAGGCACTTACTGCAAGAAAGGGTTATGCAACCAAATCCATCCATCCACCCATCATTAACCCGCTTATCCTGCATACAGGGTCACGGGGGGCTGGAGCCCAGCTGACATTAGGTGAAAGGCCGGGTACACCCTGGACAGGTCAGTCATCACAGGGCCACACACACAGTCATATGCACACCTTTCTTGTCTACATAATAAAATATTAAATGTTATTTACTTTAATATTATTTGTTCCTTTACTTTTTCTCACCTAAGAAGAATGATCTAATACAAATGGTAATATGTCATAAGTTGTTTAACACATCTAGATGAGAATACCAGGAAATAAAAGCTGAAATTCTGAACTCTCGTCTTTTGATCTTAAACCCAAATGTCTTCAGTGAACAACAAAAACAAAGGAATTTGCCTTACTGTTCCAATACTTTTGGAGGGGACTGTATATCAGGAAGTTGCTGTCTCCTTCCATTTAGAAGACAAGGTCACAGCCCACATTTACTTTCACTGGAGGGTAATTTATTCCATAACACACTGGGCCAAAGCTGGCTTGTTGGAGAGGAAAACCCTCACTCTGGACGATTTTTTAAAAGTTAGCGAGCATTGCAAGTTTTTTGGTGTTAAAAAAGACCAACAGAGTGATGAGTCTGTTCATCAATAAAGGGTCTTGCATTAGCAGTGTGTACACATCATAATCTAGCTCAGTATGTTGTAGCTAGATAGTAGCTGAGTATTGACTAACAGCTAACGCTAGCTGATAGCAAGTAAGAGCCCAAAACCCTCAGTTATCAGGGAGAATCTCTGTTAACATGGTTATAAAACGGTCTTGGATAAAGATATGCTGCTAGTACTTATAAAATGACTTCCTTGCCAATTAGTGGTCAGCATATGGATTTGATGGCTTTAATTAGCTTTTGAATGAATCCAAAAATCAAATCTACTCTTATGAAACCTTGGGGTTGTTCAAATTCACTCCACAAACAAACAGCATCAGAGTTGTGTTGGAAGAGGTTGTTAAGTCAGCACCATAGTTTGATTAAACACCAGCCCAAAGAACCTAACTACACGAGCACCACAGTGGGTTTGTGACACACAATGTCAGTTTAGTTCAAAGTAACAATCCTGCAAAGACTCACATCATTCTGATTGACAAATAGCAAATCCAAAACAGTTCCCATGTGAGCATACATGGACAGAATGCATTTGAGAAACAGAAAAAGCACATGCATAATTAATTGCTGTAAATAAAGGCTGTGACTCTGATTATATTTGCTGAAAAATAGATCAAATAGAAAATGAATTTTGTCAACATGTTACAAAGTTTAGCGTAAAAGAAAAATTGGATAATAGATGAATACAGGTACAAACTCCAAAAAAAGGCTTCCCATCAAATAAATGACTTATTTATGTGTTGCTTTGTGTGTGTGGGTACGTGCGCGTGTGTGCGCACGCATATGTGCACATTGTGCTCTTGAAGGAGACAGATGGGACAGACCTCCACCACCCCACACTATTTTATCTCTGCATGAGTTCTCACCGCTGTCTGTGGGTTGTTTTAGTGCCAGAGCATCACTCTCTCTCTCTCTCTCTCTCTCTCTCACACTCACACACACACACACACACACACACACACACACACACACACAGGAGCTCATGTGACAACTGCTACTGTTTCATTAATCATCTGTATGTGTAAATTAGGCATGAAAAAAGAATATTTGGAGCATAAAGCCTTGAACATAGTGTCCTTTGCTGTATTCTGTGCTAATAAACTGGATGATGTAGGGTGGTGATGAGGCAGTGGATTAGACACATGCCTTTGGTGTGAGAGACCTGGGTTCAGTTACCCACTGTGACACATCCACCAATGTGTTCTTGAGCAAGACACCCCTAGTTGCTCCAGAGGCGTGCAACCTCTGACATATACTAAACAAAATTATAAACGCAACACTTTTGTTTTTGCCCCTATTCATCGTGAGCTGAACTCAAAGACTAAGACTTTCTCTATGTACACAAAAGGCCTATTTCTTTCATTTGTTCACAAATCTGTCAAACTTTGTTAATGAGTACTTCTCCTTTGCTGAGATACACCATCCACCTCACAGATGTGGCATATCAAGATGCTGATCAGACAGCATGGGTATTGCACAGGTGTACCTTAGGGTGGCCACAATAAAAGGCTACTCGAAAATGTGCAGTTTCACTGTATTCGTGGCAGTCCTATTCACCGATCCAGAGCAAAATAACAATAAATCTAAATTGAACTTTGTGAAGCAAACAGCGTCATATTCATGCTAATGTTGGCTGGCTGCCCTGCTTTGCATGACTATAGGCTAGTATAAACACAAAGCTCCACATATGCTTTGTACCGTTACATCATTTCTTGCAGGCTAAAATCAACACTTTAACATAATTACAGGTGGTACACATTATCTAACTTAAGCCAACTAAAGCACAACATCACAATATATTTCATATGCTTTGTAGTAATGTTAGTTTACCTGTCCAACAGGATTAAAGCCAACTCTTTCGGTTTTGTCGACTGTGGTTAGTCTGTAGAAGACTGTAGTCTGATGGAGACTGTGGATTGTCTGTAGTAGACTGAATTGGCCTGTAATTGTCTGTAATCCTTAGCAGACTGTGGTTGTCTGGAGAAGATCGCCTCTGTAGTAGATTAGCTGGTTAACAACACATCGGTGTCCACTTAGTGGAGTTAAAGTCACTGTGAGAATCTGAGGTCCTTTTACAGAGTTCAAGTGTGCGCTAGAGTTCTAGAATCCTGCATTAAAGGATCAGCATCATTGGTTACATTCTGTTGCTTTGAAGATGACTAGATCAAAGAACTGGAGCATTCTGACAGCTCTGTTGTAGCAGACCACTTGCTCCACGTCAACATACTTCCTGCTTGCTTAACCCACTGAATGATGGGAACTGCAGTGCCAAAACTCAGGACATGATTATTCCAAGTAGAAGTAAGAAAAAGAATAATAGGAGACAAAATCCTTTCAGTAGTTTTTTTGTTTTGTTTTTAAAACTGAGAGTAAAACTGAAAGTCTCATCAACATAGATTTTGTATTCCTGAAACACTGAAGCTGTACTCTATCCATACAGATATTCTGTGTGACAGAATATCTGTATGGACAGATGTGAGCCTGTTGTTACATCTGTTTTTGCAAAAAATACATTTCAATGTATGTAGTACCACTGGCATGCAAGTTCATTTTTGAAGGTGAAAAACCAATAACCTACAGTATATAACACTTGGGAGACACTTGGTTCACGATACGAGACAAGAAACAATTGACCCTTCGCTAAGCCACACCCCTTATAGTTACTGTAGCTAAGTCCGACAAACTGTTGGACCTGACAGACTTTTATCATGCCCGGGCCACTGTCTATTACTGCACTCCCGGAATAAATATTCTACAATTATTTAGAATTATTTGAAAAAACAATCTCAGAAAGAAGTCGACAATTTTGCAGTTGCATTGTGCATTTGAAGTTTGTATTCTGGCTGTCAATCTGACATGAAAAAAATAATGATAGAAGCTAAAGCCTACCGATCAATCAGAAAATGTATTAAGTGGGTCTGGAGGAGGCCGGAAACCAGTCAGTATCAGGTGTGACCACCATTTGCCTCACGTAGTGCAACACATCTCCTTCACAGAGAGTTGATCAGGTTGTTCATTGTGGCCTAGGGAATGTCTCTTTAATGGCTGTGTGAGGTTGGGACCTGGAACGCTGTCGCATATGCTGGTCCAAAGCATCCCAAACATGCTCAATGGGTGACATGTTTGGTGAGTATGCTGGCCATGCAAGAACTGGAAGGTTTTCTGCTTCCTGGAATTTTTTAAAGATCCTTGCAACATGAGGTGATGGTCATAGATGAATGGCACAACAATGTCACAGTATCTTATTCAAAATGCATCAATAAAATGCGCCTGTGTTCATTTTCCATAACACAAACTTGCCCGTAACATAACCACACCACCACCATGGGCCACTCGATCCAAACCGTTGACATCAGGAAACCGCTCACCCACATGACACCATACACGCTGTCTGCCATCTGCCCTGTACAGTGAAAACCGGGCTTCATCTGTGAAGAGAACACCTCTCCACAGTAACAGACACCATCAAATTTTAGCATTTGCCCACTCAAATGGTCTGTGGTTGTGAGGCAGGTTGGATGTACTGCCAAATTCTCTGAAATGTCTTTGGAGACAGCTTATGGTAGAGAAATAAACATTCATTTCACGGGCAACAGCTCTGGCGGTGCATGCTCCCTCAAAACCTGCAACATCTGTGGCATTGTGCAGTGTGATGAAACTGCACATTTTCGAGTGGCCTCTTATTGTGGCCAGTGTAAGGCACACCTGTGCAATACTCATTCTGTCTGATCAGCATTTTGATATGCCACACCTGCAGGGTTTTTCCTGGCTCAGGGCCCGTGTCCACCAAAGCGTTTTTTGCCGGCTGAAAACGCCACCTGCTGTTCTGAAAACGCCTAGCTGCGAGCGCTAGGGTGCGTTTTGGAGGCGCAGTGTTTTTTTTCGAGACACTGTGGTTGCTATGATAGATAATTTCCGTGGAGGCGATGTGCTGCAAGTAGAGTAGCCTACTTAATTTACTGAATGTAAAAATGTCTCCCCAAAGTACGTAGGCCTACTTGCTCTGGCCCTCGTTCTGCATGAAAAGAAGGCTGAAACATGAGAGTACAGACTTTTCCGTACGTGTCTTCATGAGATTTCAAGATCGGATGTACTCAGTGCGGTGTTTGTCCCGCCCCTCCTGCACCGTGATTGGACGGCTGAGTAAAAAGTGACAGTGACGATTTTGCAACTGAAAAAAAATGCTCAGCGCCCGGCGTGGAAAAGACGCTCAACGGCTCATCACGCTCCTGGCATTTTTAGCAGCTTGGAAATACACAGTGCTTTCATTGGAATGGATTAAAAAAAGACGCTGGCGTCAGAAAAAAACGCTTTGGTGGACACGGGGCCTCAGAATGGGCCTGTGAGGGATGACTTTATGGGACAGTAAGCATGATCAGTACGCGTACAGTAAAAGCCATTAAATTACCTTGTAACTGAAATCTTATTTCTGACCATTCGATAAACAAAATATATCCACAACCTGTAAAGGTATAAATTAGTGTATTAATAAATATTATAACATTAAATAAAAAGTATATTGTCGGTATAATAATATATTTACAGGTTTATTAGTTGAGATTCAGCATCTAGATAATACAAGCTACTATAGCAGACCATTAGTAACCAGTGATATTAATTCCAGTTGGACAAAACAACAGTTTAATTTTTGTGGTCAGTCTCTCATTTTATTATGGACGGTATTAACTTGTCAATAATAAAAAAAACATGCATACAGAACAATGAGTTTAACATTTCTAACATTTCTTTCTTTGCTGTGGTTCCTACCCTTTTTTAATGTCCCATCTACCCCAGGCTGTGATTAGTCTGTTCTCGAAAAGTGACTGACAAGCAACGCACACAGCTGCATTAAAGTTATTCGATCCTAATCTCCTTGCAGAAATTAGCAGGCAAGAACAGGAACAGGTGAGCATCACATAGTGCCCAGAAAACATGATCTGGAGAGGGCAGAGAAGAGGACTGGTGCCGGTACGCCAAAGAGTAAAGTGTGAAGTGTCTTGCTCAAGAACACATTTGTGGATGTGTCACAGTGGGTAACTGCTGAAACTGGGTCTCTCACACCAAAGGCATGTGTCTGATCCACTGCCCCATCACCACCCTACTTCATCAATTTATTACCACAGAGCACAGCAAAGGACACTATGTTCAAGGCTTTATGCTCCAAATATTCTTTTTTCACTCTCTGTGAAGGAGAAGTGTTGCACTAGATAAGGCAAATGGTGATCACACCAGATACTGACTGGTTTCCGGCCCCCCCGGACCCTCTTGATACAGTGGCCCTGTCCCAATATTCTCCCTTGTGCCCCTTAGTGCGCGTTCTCGCCAAGTGTTGCAAGACCGTAGGTTGTCCTGATCCTCTAATTTTGTTCTCAAGGGATGATCATCAGCGAACTTAATGCACCCCTTTTGCAAGTGCGCATCAGACCTTACTTTGCTATGGGCTATTACCCAGAATCCTTGTAGTGTCGTGACGTTTCGAACAAAACGGTTGCTATGGTGCTGGTTGGGCGCCGGGAAAATTCCGAAGAAGAAGGAAGCCGGCAAGACCGTAAACAAATGGAGAAGAAATTTCTTTTTAAATGTAAGGGAAAAATCATTTTTGATCAGAATTCTTCTAGTAAGAAACTGGTGGTGAGTCGTGATCAATTTTAGCAGGAACACTGCAAATACCACAACTGCGGCTGGTGCCATGTTTATTTATTTATTTTTCATGAAAGTCTTTATTTGTGTCCACATCCATCATAGAACGTACAAAACCACCACTATATAAGGTATTACATTCATGTAAAAAATAACATCATAAACATTCTGGTAAAATTCTGGTCTTTAAGGAAAATATATAAACTATAGGAATAACAAATGAAAATATAAATGTAGAAAGGTGCAAAAAGAAAGTATTACCATATTACTAAAGGCAGTATAAACATTACATTTCTATAGATAGTTCCTGTAACAAATTAATTGTACAGGCACATTTAATGTCATTTATAAATTGGATAGACTCTCAATACATTCTGAATTCTGTTCTAAATAATTTGAATGATGGTCGGGACCTTGAGAACTTCGGGATGTGGTACTATAAGATAAGTAAGTTTTATTTACCATTTTACAGATTTTTAAATTTTTGTTTTCATAGTGTAGTATTACATCCTTGGCTTTTGGTTTGATTAAATGATTAGTTTGAGTTACAAAATAATCCTCATTTCCCAGAATCCAGACACTCAAAAAATAAGTGCATTGTCTCGTCTTCATCTTTGCAAAATTCAAATTTTTGATCAATATCTATACATTTTGACAGCATTTGGTTAGCAGGGTACATGTTAGGTGTGATTTTGTAATGCATTTCTTTCACTTTATTGGGTATAACAAATTTATATGGAAATTGTTTGCCAGCGCCATGTTTGCACTCCTGATCACAGAAGTGACGTGTGCAAAACTGTCCCAATTCTGCTCTTCACAATTTCGGGTCCTTGTGCACTTACTCTGCACTTTCAACAAGTGTCCATTTCGAGGAACACCTTAGGGCGTAGTGTGGATATTGGGACAGGGCCAGTAAAACTACACATTTTCTCTAACCGATTTGATAGGTAGGCTTTAGCTTCTTTCATTATTTTTTTCACGTCACTTTGACAGCCTAAATACGACCTTCAAATACACAATGCAACTGCAAAACTGTCTGCTTCTTTCTGAGATTGTTTTTTCAAAAAATTGGACAATATTTCTTTGGGGAGTTCAGTAATAGAGGCAGCGCCATGATAAAAGTGTATGTCAGGTATATGACATGGCTTAGCCAGACATGTTATATACTGTTGGTTATTGTTTTTTCATCATGAAAAATGAACTTGCATGCCAGTGGTACTATATACATTGAAATGTATTTTATGCATGAATGTCACTATAAATGAATGGATGGAGGAAAGCTTCAGTATTCAGGAATACAAAATCTATGTTGATGAGACATTCTGAATCTCAGTTCTTTAAAAACAAAACAAAAAAACTACTGAAAAGATTTTGTCTCCTACTTCTACTTATAATAATCATGTCCTGAGTTTTGGAACTGCAGTTCCCATCAGTCATTAAGCAAGCAGGAGCAGGTGGGCTGCTACAACAGAGCTGTCAGAATGCTCCAGTTCTATTTCGTATAGGCTTCGCCCTCTAAGGCTATCGCTATTGGGTATACCTCTTCCGCGCGCCTGCGCGGCACTGAGAATTTTAGTCTACGCCCACCCACAGCGTGGGCCTCTCCTACGTCCGCACCTTGTATATATACAACGGTGAGACCTAGCCTTCGGCTCCCACACTGAGCTGTAGTCTAATGGGAGGATGCCATTTCCCAGGCTTACATCGCACTCCACGAGGAGCATTTCCTCCTCAGTGGTGTTGCACTGTGGGATGGCGGTGGACGACATCTGCACGGCGGCCTCTTGGTCGTCTCCATGCTCTTTCGTGGTTGCTGTCGCGACCCCGCCTGCGTCTGCGCGGCTGTAGGTCCCCCGCTCGGTGTCCCGTTATGCACGGGTCGGCCCTCGGCCTCCCGTGCCGTGCCATCGGTGCTCATGCGCACGCCGACACCAATGCCGCTGTCAGCAGGTGACTGGGTGGTTTATTATGGCTCTGGGCAGGTGGGTTGTGCTTGGTGGTACCGTATGGGCCAGTGAGGTGTTGACTCATCCTGCTTCGCCTCTAACCCAATAGCAATAGCCTTAGAGGGCGAAGCCTATACGAAATAGAACAGGGGTTACGTACTGTAACCCGGATTCTATGAGTATAGGTGCAGCCCTCTAAGTTGAAGGCCTCACTGGACCTTGGTTCTCAGTGCTGAAGAAA
>JAPMOB010235499.1:0-15279 GCA_029875015.1 Lepomis gibbosus
GTGTGTGTGTGTGTGTGTGTGTGTGTGTGGTCTTTAGAACAGTTTTACATTCCTACACATGTTCTTGATCAAATCTACATAATTCAAACAACATATGTTTCTGATCTGTGGACGTGAGTCTTGGTGTACAGAAGTTAAATGTCTTGGAAACACTCTGTAATCCAGATTTTGGAGCTGCTAGGGCTGAACAATTTATCAAAATATCCAAATTACAGGAGCTGCAATTTTATTGGATAAAGGTAAAAATGTGTCACAACATTGCATTATAAATGAAGCATTGTGGTGCTAGCCTATTCATCCTTATAGTTTACTGGTGTTTTAATATGTTTTAATGACATCACATTACATCTAAGCCATGGGCTATTCATTTAAATAGACAGCAGAGCACTGCAGCAGCATCTTCAGCCAGAAAAGAGCATTTAATCAGTGCAATCAGCTGCTGCTGTGCTTTGTTGTAATGCGCTTTGATGACAAATTCAATCTATGCTGAACACCAATTACAGTCCAATTATTAAATAGCTCAGCATCTACAGTGTGTTCTCTCCGCCCTCTTGCTGTAATTCACTCTATATATCTATCAATCTATCATCCTGAAGCTTGTTTCAACCCAACTGTCTTTAAATTCAATAATTAAAGAAATTTAGAGGTGAAAATTCAGATCAGGTTGTCTGGGTGGCCTGCTGGCTAGAGAGTAAAATGGACATTTTGGTAATTTCCATTGCTATAGTTTGTCCCTGAACGACACAGATGTCACCTTCTTGTGTGTGCCCAATAAGATCTTTGCCTACTATAAAATAGTACTGATATATACATATTACAAATGCCAGATATTGTAGTAGATCGTAATGTAGCCATTGGACACTGAGCCTAAGCATCATTAGAAAATCCAGGAAAGAAGAATCACATCTGATGTGATTTCCTCTGGAGAAATCTATTTCAAAATAAATTACAGTCACTGAAACATTTGCTTGGTGTTTCATGTAAGAGATGAAACTTTGCTCTGACAGGAGCCATATAAGTGTCACACAGTAAAGTATTTAACAAAGGAGATGGCCTCATGTTAGAGTCAGAATACCGTATGACTAATAGATCAGTGGAGCATTCACATACGTTCTTATGCCACTCTGCATGTCAGCGTGGTCAGAAAGTGTGCTAAAGAGTGTATATAGAAGAAATGGCCATGGTGCATTTGATAGTGATCATAATAACAACACAGCGGACAACCTATTAGTCTACCAGGAACAAAACACACATTCTTGCACACACAAACATGACACTGCACAGCACCACACAGAGTCTACACCACAGCCTGTTCAGTATGACTGGGCAAGCATGAATGAACTCTTAAGTGGTTGCTTTTGATTGTTGTCTCACTAATTGGTTTAACTGAATAACCTTTGAATTTGTTTGACAAGAAGGAATCTCAAAATGAGAATCCTTCTCCCTTTCTTCTCTACTTTAGGTGTGGAGATGATGTTATCTAACTCAGTTGTCCTTTCCTCCTGTACTTTTGGGATGTGACTGCACTGCCATGGCCAGCTGCAGAATTATAAATGTTGACAGTTTACTCTGTCTCTTACAGTGTTCCTCTGTTTGCCCAGAAAATATAATCATACTGGTTTGCATTGCCTGAGCAGAGGGCACAATAGCCCATGTCATCTTGTTTAGTCAAATTTTAAATTATGTCGTTACTCTAATACCAAACTGCTTCAAGCCACAGAATTTTGAAAAAAATTTTCAGTGGTCAAGCTAGGAGTTGCAGATAAGGAGTGGCAGATGTCAACTATGAGGGAATTGTGACGGACAATTACAGCATGAACTGGTGTAAATAAAGGGCTGTTTGAACGTATGGACATGTACTACTGTGAAATAGCTACTAAAATGATTCAGTAGTCAAAAATGGTACAGTAGATTGTTAACGCAAGAAGAATTGTAAGTGGAGTAACATCACATTGTCATTTTGATGAGTTGGCAACTTGTCTCCGAACAAAGTGGCCTTATTTCGGAAAGGTAAATCAAAGGTTCGTAAGGGTAGGCCGCAATTCAGACAGGTGGATTGGCTTTTGCTCGACTTGTGCGAGAGTGAGCATGGTTGCAAGTTGGTAGGTGGAAAGGCCAAACATAACATTGTTAATCTTAAAATGATTGAATTGTCGTTTACAAATAGAACTAGCTAAAAAGGACTAAGTCTAACTAAGTTTAAAATTAAGTTTCGCTATTGGTATAAATCCTCATGCGGTGGTAGCTAGCATTTTAAAGGTTTTTTTTGTGATCGTTAAACATATTAAAATGTCCCAAGACTTTATGCTATGCTAGCTTTAATACATCTAAACTACCAATTTCACTTCTTCTCCTCCTTCAAAATGGTGGTTCGATTTTATTGGCTAAAAAAAGTAGCATGATATGACATCATACTGCAAGCACCGCCCATTTAGCTCATTTTCTCGACAGCTCATTGGTTAGCCTGAGTCATGTAGCACGTGACTGCCAGTGGGGGTCGCAGTAGTCACGCCCCCTGACCTAGCTATCTGTTGGAGAACACTAAAGTCCAATTAACAGATCATTTATTAGATGAAATTCAAAAACACAATTATAAAATGTATCACCTGGATATTCGGCAACAACGACTGACCGTCTTGGAGAAAGAATAAAAAGTTATTTAGTTTTTAGGCAAAGAAGTCTCCCATTGGTCAGTTTGTGCAGTATGCAAATGAGGACGGATACGTCAGATCCTGAACTTGAGCGCCATTTTTTCCTCAATAGGGGAAGAAAGAGACAAAAGCTGGACCTAAAATAACTTATCTCTGGAGAGGTTTCGCAAACATCGCTTTTAATATTTCACTACGTTGTTCACACAGCGGCGTATGCAGACAGAGGATGCTGCTCGGATGAGTTTCTGTGTGCAGCAACGGGAGCAGACGCAGCTGACCGACACACACACAGTTGAGGGCCGGTGGTAGTGGAAAACGTTAGCCCTGTCGGAGGTGGCACAGCGACAACTAACGTTAACCTACACAGAAAATTGGACACGGTAAATATCTGCAAGGATGCTGTGGGCATCCTGAAGTAGGAAGGAGCGGCGTGGCCGGCTCAGTAACCCGGCTTGTTGTTGTCAGCGTGTAACTAGATGCTTTTTAATAAATCCAGTGATGGCAGCAAACACTCGGCACTATTAGCATGGATTAAATTGAGTGAAGGGTGATGTAAAACTAAATGCACACATTAGATTCGCTAAAATACCGGCCATACAGTGTGAGATACTCCAAGTCACATACGCTGTTGTATTTATGTGGGTTTTATGGGTATGCAGCAATATCCATGTGCAGTCATGCTGTTATTTTTTTTCATTCAGTCAAGTCCAGAGATGTCATCTTTATGCTGCTGTTTACTACTTCATTCATACTGCAGCTTTATGCAAGTTTTTTTTTTTTACTTTTCAAAAAATGCACACCCTAGGGGCGTTATGACTTTAAGATGTTTGTTTAAATGTGTGCTGACTTATTGGTACACATGCTGCACATATTATACTGACCACAGCTGATTGACTGTGTTTGCCTTCATTTGCACAGTCTCCCTTCACCAAACAGTTGCATTTGGGGGAGTAGTAAAAATTGGAAATTAAATAATTTTACTTATATAGTGGTTATTTTCTTGGAAATGTTGTGACAGCACTGTTATGTATATTTGGACACATTGAATATATAGAATAAAATATTTAGTTGAGTGATAGTTGTCATGGTTTTATAAACGATTATTTGTGTTAATGCTCCATAACATTAGAACTTGTTTTTTTTTTTTTGTTTTTTGTTTTTTTTACAAGGCTTGTCAGGAATAATGTATCAGCTTCCTGTTGGAAATATTGAGAAGATACGAAAGGCACGCAAGGCGGTGAAAAACATCCTAAGTGAGATTGGCCTGGAAGACTGCCAAAACCAGCTGAAGGTATGTTTTATACTGTACAATAATAAGATGCCTTTTTAACTTATGAGTCTGACCTGAGACTGTAAGTGTAATTAAGACTTAACAAAATAGATCCACACTGTTAATAAGCCAGTCTCTGTATTTGTTTATCAGGGGTGTCACAAAATCCACAATTCCACTTTGGATTCTAGGTTTCGACTTTATTTTTAACACAGGTTTTTTCAGCCCTGACTGCTATGCCAGTGATAGACTTTCAAGTCTTGTCTTGTAAACTTCAACAGATCATTGGTTTTATACCTGTAACATACTAAGGCCATGTGGTAAAATGTAATGTACTTAAAATGTAATAACTGACTTATTTCATCAGTCTATTTTGAACAAACTGAGTCACTACATTGCAGAATGGTACTTTACAACAACAGCTTAATTTTCCTCCATACACTGTATAAAAAAAGTGGATGTAGCCACCATGCCATCACCCATTGGTTTGAGGACTGTTTAAAGCCTTCAGTTTGGCATTTTGACTGTGGCCATCTTGGAACCAGAAGTGACCATATTTGGATGAGTGGTTGGAGCTTGGGAGTAATGGGCACTGAAATACCCACAGGTCTCATTGGTTCCAAATGGGACCATAATTTACTAAAATATAACTAAAAAATAATAATTATCGCGATTATAATTTCTTCAATAACAATATAACAAATATTGAATTTATTTATTTTAATATATAACAATAAATATCAATAAATATTTGATTTAATAAACTTAAATCATACAATGTAGAGGAAAAAGGACTGAAAAAAGCTCTTACTTAATTTTACTCAAGCATATTTGTTGGCAAAGACAGAATTGTTTTGAATGTTCTACCTCTGATTTGTGAAGTGATCTACAATTTGGCATCAAGTGTTGACAAAAATCAGCCTTTAAACTCAAAAGAAATAATGATTTGATACATATCGTGATAATTATCAATATAGAAAGATATGAAACTTTTATTGTGATAACATTTTCAACAGCCCTAATCTAAGCATAGTCTAAAAGCTGTTTTCTCTCAACGATGTGTTCGTCGTTGACATAACTCTTGGGGTTGGTAAAATGTTGGCACACCAGTGACTTTAGTGGGATTTTCTAGTTGTATTGGTTCTCCATCCACTCCGACTACAGCAGTGGCCTCAAAATGGAGCTGCAGGTTACTGGTACGAACGCCTTGTTTTGACCCCATTCTGTGTAACTGTCACTTTCCTCCATGTTTGTTTGTGTTGCCTTCATACAAATTTCCTGCCTGCATTCATGCCATGCAGAAGAACATAAAGCATTCCATATGACTAAAAATATCTCAGTAAATAAAGAGTGTGATTTGCATATGAAACTACATATGCAAATGTTTTCCTATTGTCACATGATGTATATTGTCACATTGCACAGCCCCAGCCGAAACTGAAAGCTCATTTAGTACAATTTAAAATCGAAATCACATCGCTAATTTTTATGGTAGCTTTGTTTTTACTTTTTCACAGTAGCTCAAAAAATGACAAACCCTGTGCTCATTCTGATGCACATACACACACTCTTTGTGGTGATTTTATTTATATCATCAGTGTTTCTCGAAGTTTCCACTGTGTGGTCATAGATCACTATACTAAAAATCTTTAACATTTTACACAGTAGTTTTTATTTTTTATATACATATAAAGCAAGTTAAGTATTGTTAGCCGATCGCTGGTCATTCGACTTGCAATTAATACACATTAAATATGATATCATCAGTCATGTTTCAACACAGTTGTGATTTGTAATGTCAGTGCAATCAACACTATGCTAGATTTGAATGTGATGATGGTCACATTCAAATAATGCTATTCAGAGGGGTTTTTTTTCCTTTTGGTTGTTATGGCAACAAGTAGGATTGGGAAATTTGAGCTTGTGTGTGCTGTCAGAGACTTGGTTTTGTGCTAATGTGGATAATGTTGCACATCAATGAGTAGGACTGCTTCTTCGCCATGTTGGATTTACAGGATTATTTTTATCAGTATTTTACCCTAACCTCCACAGCAAATTTAGAGTTAGTAAACAGATGGCCCATTGACCACAGCAGTGCTTAGTTTGAGACAAATTAAAATACCTCACTTCTGAACTTGATATGCTTTATTTAGATCACTTGAAGCTTGAAGAATGACACAGCTGACATACCTGTGTAAATTATTTCTCAGTTACACTGTGAGCGCACATTTTACACAGAGGTGATTAATTACATACAGTCTACAGGTCCATTTTGTGTGACTTTATCATTTTAAAAACTAATGAGTAAAATCTTGTCAGTTGTCACTTTATTAGGTCCATCCACCTTAAACTAATGTGGTGAATCCTCCTGTCATGAAGATTTAGTTGAAGCTGTTTTAGAGGCGCTGATTCATCTTAAAGGTAATTTTGGATTCTGTAGTTTGTGGTGCTGTTGAACAGGTTTGCATATAGAATTTTACCCTCATTGATATAAATGAGGTGGACAAAATAATGTAAACATCTCAGAATAATGTAGTACAGTTCAACAGACTGCAGCCGCCAAAATGACCACACAGTTGAATGTCTTGCAGTGATTTTAAACTGTAGGTACTTCATATTCGAGACTTATATTTTACTGCTGATCTGTATTTACTAAAACAACTTTGAATGTAGGACTTTTCACATATGTTTCACATTGTTGTTACTTTATACTTAGATTTGTCTGTGTGTTTACTGTGCAGGATCTTAAAGAAAACGCGGAGAAAAACTCAGATGAAGACGAGGTCTTTCAGGATACTGAATGGGTTGATTTCACAGATGGATACAATGGCAGACTACAGAAAAAGGTAAATGACAGTTGTGGAGACATCAGAGATGATTTGTAAATTTGAGTTTTTGTTAAATAATTAAAAATGTTACTGACCAGTTAGTTAAAACCACCTTCTGCATTAGTTTTGGAGGTTGATATGAACGTGATACTCTCTACACACTATGTACACATTTTAATTTTGAAATAAACTGAAAACACTGAATTTTTTTTTTTTGTCTTTTTCTGTTCAGTGGCCTTATCGGTCTCGATCTCTGTGCTGTAACCTGTGCAAGTACTCCTCACAAAACATCTACAACTTCAGGAGCCACGTCTCTCGCTGCCATGGATATGTGCAGTCGTTCTGTGCATTGGCCCCCTGCTCTCAGTGCCTCTTCATCGGCCACCCTAAGGTTGTCAAGAAACACATGATGTTCTTCCATGCCAAACTCACCACCCAAGTACAGCCACCAAGGGAAGTGTCTTTACCTACCCATCGTGGAAATGAGAGGTATCAGTGTCGAAGATGTGGATTTCCGTCCTCTTCTATCTTTGCGATAAAGAAGCACATCATTCTGAAGCACCTGGACAGTTTGGCAGAACAGTATATTGGTTACAGATTAAACCTTCAAGGGTCTACATCCACAAAAGTCTACTGCTGCAAGGTGTGTAGGGTGAACACTGGAAACCTAGACCAAATGTTGCATCACATGCTGGTTGAGCCATCGCACTATTCAGTCAGCACACAAGTGCAAAGTATGATTTATGAAAACAAGAACTACACCATTAAATCGACACCTAATCTGAATGGTGTGTTTGTGACATTCCCAAATATTGCCCCTAAACCACAGCAACCTCAGATGTTCAACAGCAAGTCCTTAGTTTTACCGAGTAATGGCCAGCCTGCTGGGACCGTGGTGACATTACAGCATTTACAGGGAACTACAAACACTGCTACTCTGATCTGTGCCCCTGGAACCAACCAAGCTTTTCTTCCCCCTCAAGCCTCGGCGCTAGTGCAGCTAGCCAGTGCAGAGGCTAAAGGTTTACTCCAGCCTGGTGCAACGATAGCCCTCCGAAGTGCTTTGCCCCAAGGATCGTCTATGGTCCATCTTCCCACGGTATCTAATGTGTCTCTGAAACAAACACCAATGGCTCTAGCGCCTGCTTCTGCTCAACCACAACAGACTCTGCAAGCGCAGCAAATTCTTCTTCCACCAGGACTGCAGGCCAACATCGCAACTGGACCTGGAACTGTATCTAAGCCTGCTGTGGTTACACAAAATGTGCCAACGAACCAAATCACCCTACAAGGCACCATGTTGACGTCACAGTCTCTGCTGAGTCACCTGATCCCAACTGGCAACAAGATGAATGGCATGCCCACATACACTTTTGCTCCACTGCAAGTAGCAATGCCAGCCTCCCAGAGCACAAGTACACCTCTCAAGACTGTAGATCAAACAAGTAATTCCTCACCACAAACTAAGAAATGGATTACCTGTCCCCTCTGCAATGAACTTTTCCCTTCCAATGTATTTGACGTGCACACAGAGGTCGCCCACCAGACAAAATCCACTACATCAAAGTCAGAAAGTGTGGCGGCACGAGCAGCATTCTTGAAGAAAATGCCTGACAAAACTGTCAAATGTCTAACGTGCAAAATTCTGCTATCAGAAAAAAGCGTCTTCCAGCACCTGTTGCATGGCCTGAATTGTTTGTACTGTTCAGCTTTGTTCTTTTCAATCAAACAGCTTGCTGAGCATGTAAAGCACCACAATCCCACAAGCAAAGCATACTGTGATTTCTTGAGGCAGAAGTACAGGGTCTACTCTAAAGGTGTTGGAGGAATCCTGTTCCCTTACTTTGATGTCCACACCACAGCACCAAAAGAGGTCCTGGGAGACACAGAGGTCAATCTTGCTTTGGTCACAAATTCACTCGACCTGATCTTCTTTAAGTTGCAGCCTAGCAGCCAGCCAGAAATCTGCCCAGCACCCGCGAAAATCAACAGTTCGTACTGTCCCTTCTGTGACGAAAAGTTCCAGAACGAATCCAAACACCTTCAGCACCTGAAACAGAAACACCTCGTAGCACCCACCATCCACGCGATCCTCAAAACAGAGGCTTTCAAGTGCATTTACTGCAATGGGGTGTACACGGGAAAGGTCACCCAGCAGGCGGTGATGCTCCACATTCAGCGATGCCGGTGCTCACCAAAACAACCACCCCCACCCAAACCTCCAGCACCGCAGCAGCAGCAGCCACCGCCACAACCACCACCACCAAAACCAGTTCAGCAGCTCAGTCAGCCGTCCGGACTCTACTTCCTCCAAATGCCACAAGGGCTGACTATGAAACAAACTTTAACTCCGGCTCGTGTGATTCAAGCTGCACCCGCTGCAGAGCCCCCACAAACGGCAGCAGAGCTGCAGTCAAAGAAGAGGCTGGAGGCTGCATGGAGGGAGGTCATTGAAGCCAACCAGCGAGAGCGAGAGCAAAGGGCGGCCATGCGCAAGAAGCGAGAGCAGGAAAAGCTGCAACCCCCACCAGAGCCTGTGATTCAGAGTGACCCCACAGTGAAGCTGGCGCTGGAGCCTACCCCGGTCGAGCGCCGCTGCAACGAGGAGCGCAGAGACTTCATATCTAAATACTTCAACCTGAACCCTTACGCGACCAAAGCCGAGACAGATGAGCTGTGCAGGAGGCTGGCCCTCACCAAAGCAGAGTTGGCGGCCCACTTCAGCAAGAAGCGCAGCAAGTGCATGAAGAGTCTGAAGAGGAACACGGCTGCTATTCTCCTCGGCTTCAACATGACAGAACTGAGCAGAGTGAAGCACAATCTCATCATCCCAGAACAGCAGGCCACAGATACCGCGGAGCAGCCGCCCACTGATTCAACAGAGCAGATGGAAAATAGTGAGGCTGAACCAGAACCGATGGATGAAAGTGGAAATGAGAAAGTTACGGACGGGGAACAGGTAGAACAGATGGAATGAGTTCAGAAATGTGTGAAAATGACACCTGATAACAGCAACAACAAAAAATACAGATCTCCCTGATTTAAAAAAGCTGAATTGAACCCTGATACTTTAATGATAGCCTTTTGTGTTAACACTTATTAGAGAACTCCATCATGCAGTGGATACAACGTATTTCCTAACATAAAAGTTACCTGCAAGTGAGGGCAGTTTCTTAATGTAGCCTTCATTAATAGTGCTTCGTTTGACTTCAGTATGTTATCAGTGGTCCATGTCCTATTTCAACAAGTGTAGAGCCATGCTGTGATGCTCCTTCAGAACATAATAAAGATACAGATGTATTGTCTGTGAGATATTATGTTGTCAGACTGTTGCAACAGTATTACAGTCACGTTCAACAGTGGTCACTGACTTCAACTTAAGCACTGTCTTGCTGTCTTTGCACCTTTATTTAAGCCTATTTGTACAAAATTGCAATCCCTACATCATTGCTTGTCTGCTGATATCAAGACTTAAGTGCACACTTCAACAAGGACTTGTTTTATTATTATACTATGCTTTGCTCTATATATATATTTTTTTTACATATTAGGACATATCTGTGTCATGTACACAGCTTTGTTCTTCTGTTTCTCATTGTTTTTTTAAAAAATCATTACGGTTGTCCACACCACTCATCCCTCTACATTTAAACAGCTTAAGGGGAAACCTCTCAGCAACTCCTGCAGGCCGCTTAGGTCTGTGATCTTGCAGTTTTGAAGCCAAATTCCTAAGAATGTACAAATGTTGACTGTTAAGTTTGCTGAATTCCCAGAGTTAATGACCACTCGGGTGGCTACAAATCTGACCAGGTTGCTTGCATGAGCCTTTCTTTTGTTGTCAAATGAAATTATGATTTGTGCCATTGTGAAGTCTACATAAAAATATGTAGACTTGTGGAAATTTACCTTGAGATTCAACAAAACATAAAACATGTTATTAGGTGTTCTGTTCTCCTGTTTTTGTATTTTCTATAATTCCTAGAAGATTAAACATGTTGGGAGATGTACAAATTCTCATTCTGTCCAAGGCCACTGAATTCTAAAAAATAAAGTGGTTTCCTTTTATGTAAATGATTCATTCATTTTTAATTTTCATTTAATAATAAAAGCTATAATATAAAATCAAGCAGTGTTAAAGCGCCCCAAGGTTTCTTTCATTTGTAACTTGAATGACCTGGAAAAACATTCAAAACTTCAGGCCGCTCTTAGTCCCCTTTTATTGGCTGGAATAGAACATAATGGTCAAAGTCATAATAAAAGGCAGTGCAATAAAAGGCTGAAGTCTTGAAGATGTTTCATCAGTGATTCCCCTGAGAAATACTGTAATTAAACATTATTCAGCATACCACATACATTTTAGTCTCCCGTTGTGATGGCTCTAAAATTCAGTACATTCCCCCACCCAAATGTTTTTTTTTTTCTGTTTACCTTTCTTATATACTGTATGTTGTCTGCTATGTAGTAGAAGGGAGTTTCATACTTAATTAATAATAAATCTACCTTGTATTAACTGCATGCATTATTAACTTAAGCCCATACAGTGGTGCCAATTCAACTTCATAGCTGTCAGTCTCAGTTTTGACCTTAGAAATAGTTTGACAGAGAAAATCTTCACTTACGATCCAGTCACTACCTTTTTCCACGATCTGTGGACTGAATCTCAGTCTTCATTACAATTACATATCATGTTATTTAATTGCTATCATATTAATGATTAAGGTAATAATGAAGACTGTGGAAAAACTCCAGAAACTGCTATTAAGTGGACCTTGGTTTTTGTAGTAACCCACCACTACACAAGGCCCACTTTGCAACTATTCTGTGCTGTATTTTGTTTTCTATTGTGCTCGTGACCTTCTCAGACCAGCTACTAAATGGACCTAGATGTGAGGTTGTTTTTGTCAACTGGACTTAAAATCTCTACTTCATAACTGGTTTGATCTGATCGAGGATTGAGGGGCCACAGTAGTTGTTGGTTTGAATGGCCTCCAGCCTCTTCAGGTAGTCCACTGGGAGTCCATTCTGCTCTGCACCCAGACAGACCACCTGATTTATAACACAGAGAGACATTCAAATTTTAGTCACAAAAACAGCGTCATTTACTGAATAGTGTAGCTCTTATAGCTTTGAGTCACGTGTGTTGTGTTTGGACCGGTGTTTGTGTTTACATGCACACACCTGCTTGTACTGAGGGGAGGGAGGACAGGCATGGAAATTGTTCATCTGATAAGTCCTGCAGAGAACCAGTCCTTTCTCCGTCTCCACTAAAACCTCCAGTGGAGAGTACATCCCCAGGTTCACCCCTTCCTGGCTGAGGACACACAAACAAGAACCAGGCATGTGTTGGCTCAGATGACAAACATACAACCTCTGAGCTGATTAGCAGCTGTGTGTCATGTGTCTCACTTGTCTAGGCTGCAGAGGTTTTCCTTGCTCAAAGTCCAAATCACCCCCCACACTTCTGCGCCAGGACGGGACTCAATGGTGGCCACTCCACCGTGCCAAGTGTTGTCCACATGTTTCTCCCACAGGCCAAAGTTCAACTCATAGTCCTGTGTACACACACAAGCAGGGGGCGGTGATTCGGGTACTAGGGGGCACTGGACAAAAGGCTGTTCACAGTGCAGAGGCATTGTGCATTTTAAACAAAATTCCTTTTATGTCACTGTGATGTAAAGAGGGGTGCTATGTTTGTGTTTTCAGTAGTGTCCCTAGTGAGCCAGTTTGCTGTTGACCATCACAGCATAGCCGGACCTACATGTACAAACAGGTGTTATGTCGAATTCTGCAAGGCTGCCGAGAATTGGATGCATATCGCGTGAGGTAGTACTCACGTATGCTGAGAAAAGAGATGCAGACAAATCTTGGCAGATAGCCGACATCATATCTTCTGACGACTTATGCATCGTAGACTGTTTTAGGTCCTTTTTGACACACTTTGCTGTGCATATTGATCAGATGCGGTTATCACCCCATATTTTTGCTGAATCTTAAGGAATGCTAAGTGTAATAAATTAATGAGGACTCACAACGTTCATAGTCCAAAAAGGGGTACAGTACTTGCATGCAATTCTCGGTGGACATGCAGAATTCAGCATAACACCTGCCGCTGCGCCCTGATTTAGACGGCCGGACTGTTGGAGATGTCACAAATTAAACTGCCACCTGTAAGCCAACTGAAAAAATGAATACAATCCGTTGTAATATAACCGCAATTAGCTATAAAGTAACCGGGGTTAGCCTACAAACAGCGAAAACGGCTAATGTTTAATTGCCCCTCAGTGACACCGCGGGCATTAAGCTAACTTAATGCGAGCTTGGCAGTGCTGCGTTCATGTAACCTAAGATGAACGAGAGTCATGGTCTCGACTTGAAAGCGTTCATACCGTCGGACAAGTAGGCTAATAAACGCAATATATTAATATTTAACAGCTATTTATGTTTGCCAATCAGCACATACCGGAGTCTGAGGACAGAAGATACACAATAGTAACGTTATCTCATCACCACTCCGCATTGGTGTTTGGTATTTTCCACATGACCTGAACGTGATATTGGTAATACGGGAAAACTACAAAATAAAGCACGTTACCTTTAGCCGGCCGGTGGAGCAAAATCTCGCCGATGGGTTTGCCAGTTGCAGTCTTTCCTTCAACAAGTTGCTCCCAAAGGCGAAATACATGAAGCGACCGTTGGCAGCATCGGACATGTTTTGATATTTCTACGTGGATTCCTGTCGGCTGAGAGAGACATAAGAGCTAAAACATGGTCATTTACAGGGACGTCGGTGGGCCAAATGTTTCCCAGAGGCGGTTAAATCAACATTTAACGTTAGCTAACTGTCAGTGAAAAATGTCTCTGTTGTCAGCGACTGTCGCTCTTGTTATTAGCGGCAAAGGTTATGATAACGGTAACCTACTGTGTGAAAGCACAATTGCCGGACATTAATTTCATCCACTATAACTGAAACATATGAAGTCGTGAAATACAGAGAGGCTGCGACTCTTTTCCTTTTTTTAAATTAATTACGTTTCAAGCAAGCCGGAAGTTTCCGGACTGAGACGCGAAACCAATGCGGAAGTCCCATAAACCTGCATTTTATTGAACGGCCAGCAGGGGGCGACTCTTCTGGTTGCAAAAAGAAGTCCGGTTACATTAGAAATAATGGAGAATTACCCTATTTCTCAGCTGATTTATTACCTCAGTAAATACTTTCATAATGAGTTTATGGTCTCAATGGTACATGTATAAAAAGAGAAAAATACATAAAAACAAAAGAAGGACGTAACAAAATAAATAAAAAGAGTAGAGTGGATTCAAAATAATATATCAACTGTCCAAAAGAAATTTGTCAAACACACAGTTAAGTCTTGATTGCCTTCTTGTTCTTAATGTTTTTAATCGTGGTGCTATACTGATGCAGTTCTTGGAGAAAGTGTCCAAAGTGTGGTTTGGAGTCAGTCCATTTTTTCTTGTGGATTTTCCCAATAGTAATACCTACTGATCAAAAAAACATCTTTTTCCTTCTTGTTCCTTTCAAAACATACAAGAATGTCTTTTTGCTGAAGTTGAAATGTTTCTTCAGTGTTCTTTTTTATATGAAGTTCAACATCCAACCAAAAAGTTCTACAGTATATACATTGATAAAACAAATGACAAATTGATTCTTCACGTAATTGACAAAGTGAAAGAATACTCAATATATATTCTAAATCTCTCAAACGACTTTTTTACCCGATATACAATGTAATATCTTAAAGGAAACCTCTTTTACCTTGTTGTTAAGAGAGAATTTGTCTACAATAAGCCATATTTTCTGCCAATAATTTCTCCATTAAGTCCAGAAGAGGCTGCCTAGAGACAGAGTTAAACCTTACATGCAGTTCCTGATGTATTTATTTGAACATTTATTTTTAGTAATGTCAGTTTCTCCAAGGAATACAGGTGCTGGTCATATAATTAGACTATCATCAAAAAGTTGATTTATTTCAGTAATTCCATTCAAAAAGTGAAACTCTGATTTTATTTTCATTTATTACACAGACTGATATATTTCAAATGTTTATTTCATCTTATTGTGATGATTAAAACTGAGAACTAATGAAAATCCCAAATTCATTATCTCAGAAAATTAGAATATTACTTACGACCAATACAAAAAAAGGATTTTTAGAAATGTTGGCCAACTGAAAAGTATGAACATGAAAAGTATGAGCATGTACAGCACTCAATACTTAGTTTGGGCTCCTTTTGCCTGAATTACTGCAGCAATGCGGCGTGGCATGGAGTCGATCAGTGTGTGGCACTCCTCAGGTGTTAAAAGAGCCCAGGTTGCTCTGATAGTGGCCTTCAGCTCTTCTGCATTATTGGGTCTGGCCTATCGCATCTTCCACTTCACAATACCCCATAGATTTTCTATAGGGTTAAGGTCATGCGAGTTTGCTGTCCAGTTAAGAACAGGGATACCATGGTCCTTAAACCAGGTACTGGTAGCTTTGGCACTGTGTGCAGGTGCAAAGTCCTGTTGGAA
>JAPMOB010235500.1:0-28337 GCA_029875015.1 Lepomis gibbosus
GGTAAATGAGATGAAGATGTGGAGGAGAAGAGGTAGAGGAGAGGGAGATGAGGTTGAGAGGAGGACGACAAAGTAGGAAGAAGAGGAGGTGGAGCAGGAGGAAGAGGAAGAAGATAAGGAAGAGGAGGAAGATGAGGAGGAGCAACAGGCATGGTGGGTTGGTAGAGGACGTGAGGAAGACAAAGAGCCGAGGAGGTGAAGGTAGGAAGAGGTAAAGCAGATGAAGATGTGGACAAGAGGAGGAGGAGAAGAAGATGATGCTGGAAAGAACCTGGGGGAGGAAGAGGAGAGAAAGTCTAGATTCTGACTGTGCGGCTCGGACCTGAAACTTGAACCCTGGACCGGCTCCCTTTCTGCGCAGCCTAAACACCGATGAGCAGCCTAAACCCCCTGGAAATGCTACAGTTTGTAGAGACACGCAGTAAATCCTGCCGCTGAGCCGTGTGATCCAGCTCTGTGGGAAACCTGCTGGCTGTGAACGTTCAAGACAAAAGACCTGCGTTATCTGGCACAGTTGGACCGTCTGTCCAAACTATTAAACTCTCTAACCCAAAGCTGGAGACTAGAAACAGACACAAGTTTGGGCCAAAACCCCTCGTTTGACAAAGCATTTCCCAGAAGCTAATCCAGAGAAACATCACTGGTTCGGCTGAAATCAGAAGTTTTCTTAGAACTGTTTCTTTTATTGCACGTCAGCACAAGTTGTGTTGAAGGAAGGGGCTCAGAGGCCAGACTTGTTTCTAGGAAAGGATCACCATGAGATTGGTTTGATAGTTTCATTTGTTTCTGCACTACAGCGGTGAATTGCTCATGTAGTGACGTCGTCTATAGAGGATAACTAAGGGAATGAATGAGACGCCAAAGCAGTGCATCATTTAACCCGTGCCCTTTTTTCAAAACCTACATTATTTTGAATTGTGCATCCATTATCCATTACGCATCAAATGATCAACAAGACCTACAGTGGCTACAAGGGATATGTTTTAAATGACAATGTGAAAGGTGTTTCTGGTCCCATTAGACATCAGTGCTTGGAAAGAATGTCTAATAGGTTTATGTGTCTCTGGGGATATCAAAACTGTATTCACACATTTTGGGCCAATCGTTTGGGAGAAATAGAATAAAAAACAGTCAGTCAACCCGACACCGCTCACATTCATGTTGGACAAAGTCCCTCCGCACATCTGTGTATCCCTTCAAAAAGAGACCTGCTGGTGGGTGATCATGTTTTAAAACCGATCACTGACCTGCCTCTCACCACCATATACTGACGTGCTGGAAATCTCTACCATTGACGAGTGAAAATCATTCTGATCCTGATGTCAGGACCTTCTTGAAAACGAGTCTATACATCTTCACGAGACTATCCTCACCAGAAAAACGACCATACAGGTTTGCTCAGCAGCCATTTTACCTTTAGTGGCTGTACGACGGCAGCAAAGGAAGAAGTCCGTGACGTTTTATAGACAGCTCTATAGTCCGCATCAGGAGGTGGGATGAATGGGTCAAACCGAGGACTTCTACTCAGGAGAACGCCGTTCGAGTCCTATGTGACACCATATAAATGTTGAATAATAATTGAATTTAAATGAAATAGCGTTACTTACTTCCATCACATCATTATGTCACGTGACTTATATAACACACTTAATTTAACCTAAACCATGATGTTTTCCTAAATCTAACCAAACTGCGACCGTTTCACACCGTTAACCACATGTTTAATGTCATGTGACTTAATGTAACATAAGGAAAGTCTGGTCGCTTGTCACCGGACTGTCGTTTTTGGAGGACAGGTTGATCTTCAGGGTACTCTTGACCAGGGGTGGTGATGGCGCAATGGATAAGACACATGCTTTGGTGTGAGCGACCCAAGTTCAATTCCCCACTGAGACCCATCCACCATTGTGTCCCTGAGCAAGACACTTAACCCCTTGTTGCTCCAGAGGCGTGTGACCTCTGACATGAATAGCAATCGTAAGTCACTTTGGATAACAGCTAAATGAGGAAATGTAAAAGTTTTAAATACATCAGTTTGACGCTACTTACTCACACACATCACAAGGATTTCAATCAGCCAGAGAAATTACATAACGTTACCCGCTGCCACATCACAGTGACCAACTGTAAATGTTCGCAGAAAGTTGAGGTAACTTCCCTCAAAATGGCCTCAAAGCGTCACAAAGAAGGGTGTTGAAAGTCACTTCACACAGCAGGAGCCTCAGCGCTGAGTCACACGGCCACCGAGGAACAAAACAGGAAGGAGTTTTTTCTTTTAATAATGACACCACTCAAAAACACTTTCAGGAACACAGGAACAAATGAAATGTCAAAACTGTGGAAAGAACAGACACCTTCTCCAAGACCTCCACCTCCTCACTCCACTTCTCAGATAATCCTCAATGTGATCTGTGGCTAACAGAGTGAAGCACCCACATTACACAGATCTTGGCAGTCTAATTGCACGAAGCCTAAAACCTTGTCAGCGGCGTCGTTAAAAGTGATCCATGGGGTGAGTCGTGGTAAAAGCCTGGTCCTTCCCCGTGCCGAGCCGGTCCAAACGGACGTTGAGGCCCAGGCGTGCTGCTCGCAATCAGCCTGTCCGGTTTTAAGAGGTGCTGGATGACGGGCTGTAACAGCAGGAATGCCTGCTGCAGCTGCCCACTATAGTCAAGAGGGAACCAGGCCCTCTCAAGTCCACCTCAACCCCCCAACAAGGCTCCAAGCCCTTCATTTAATCCCCTCTCTTAGACCCTGACGCCCAAACCTCAAAGCTGAACCCACTGTCCTTCAGTCCCAACGACGCTCCTACCTTTCCCCTCCCCACTTCAAACCGTCGTGTTAACTCTTAGACCCTAAACTCCTCCACCGATGTTGATGTGACCGAGTGGGCATTTGAGTGAGACAATCGGCCTCGTGATCCCCCAGCATGAAGTGAAAAATGACCTTTTCACCTTGCTCAAGAAGAAACGCAGGGACAAGCACAAACTCCTTCCTTTGTCTGATGTTGTTCCATTTTTCAGACTCTTTGGCTCACAGTGTGTTTGTGTCACAACAGAACAGAACAAGTGACAAAATCTGCAAGTGTGGAAAAAATAGTTCAACCTTCACCTGCACAAATAAAAAGATCCATAAAACCAGATTATATAAATCTGTCCGACTGATCAGAATCTGCTTTAAGCATTTGATAAGCCTACAGTGAGATGAAGTCACATAGGGTTTACGAGGTTTACATTTTTAGAAAGGAAGAAGCTCACTAAAATAGAATTATAATAAAATCTGAAGGCTTTTTATTTAATTTCATTATGTTGCAGAAAATTTAAGAAAGAGTCTGCTCAGAAGGATTTTGAACACTTTAAACTGACTTTACAAAAATATCCTTGTCTATTCATCTGTGTCTGTTATTAGGGCTGTAAATTGTTTCAACAAATGAAAAGTCCCGTTCAGTTTCTCCTTTTAGACCAGTCATTCACAAACTGGGATGCTTCGGTGGGTCCGCAGCAAAAAGGGGAATAATTGAATTTCACCATAATTCCTCCGTAAGTGGACAGAACCTGTGACTCTTTTGGTCATGGGTTTGATGTACTTCCTGTACTAAAACATCTAAAAGCCAAAATCTTGTCAGATGGGCGAACCTGGGACGAAATCTTATCAAATGTCTGTTTAGGAGTCCTTCGACTGAAAAAGTGGGAGAAGCTCTGATCCAGACAAGCTGGTATGAACACGGAGCTCTGGGTGAATCATCAGGAAACATCTGGCTCTAAAAGGTCACAGGTACAAGCTTTATGTGGACATAAATACTCAAGATAAGAGGTAAACTACAAATCCCACAGTGCATTTCACCACCTACTGAGACTTGCAGAATGGATAGAGGGAAGGATGCATGATCCAGGTCCATTTGCTGATGAAAACTGTGAGGTGCAGTTGAAAGCTCCAGAAGCGGACCTTAACTTTCCCACATCAGGCCCCATCCCTGCATCCCATGTTTGTAATTTCTCTTCTTCTTTGCAGTGAGAACATTTCACCTCGTTTCTAACACAAATTAACCTAAAAACAATGAAACATTAGAAAGACTTGCCTTAGAAAAGTGAAATATTCTTACCAAATCCTTTTTTCACTTCTTTCGAGAAGATAACTTTTAAGGACTCTGTCACAGACCAAAATTTGACAGGAAGGATATTTTTGCCGTGCTGATTTAACCACAGATCCTCTACATCAGATTAAAGAAGTGAAACTGATGAAATGGAGTTTCCTTGTGTGTACCAAGGTCTCTCGCTCTCTCTGCCTCCAGTGGGAACACAAAAAGCTCCATTAACATTTATTCCTTTCCTAAAGGTTCTGGCATCATCATCATCATCCATTCTCGCAGCGTGTATCTTTGCTCTGCAGCTGGGATTGTAATCTAACCCTGCACTCACTCTGAGCTGACCTGGATAACACCATTAGCTAAATGCTTAAAATGCAAATATGTCAGCCACATCCAGCCCTGAAAAGCTGGAGCTCCCGGGGATCCACACGCCCCGCTGAATCCCGCTCTGTTTACAGTGTTAGGTTTACAACATCCACGGCCAAAAAATACTTGACATTCTTATCTCGGCCGTTTGTATCCTGATCTAAAGGGAGCTGAGTGCATCTGCATGTCCGCGCCACCTCATCATTTCTGCCTGGGCCCAAACACATGTTTCCCTTTTAAAGTCACTTCGGAGCGGAACATTTGTACGTTTAGCATCAACATTTTGACAGGCTGCTCTGTGAATCTTTGCCAGCCCTCCTGGGAGGCGCGGTGGAAGCGCCGGCCGCCGTCCGCCGGCCAACTCCTGCTCGACGGAGAGAGGTCGTGGAGGGTCGTGGGTAAAACAAGCAGAGGGAGAGGTCTCGGTTTCCGTAAAAATGGTCATCAAGATTGAATCCGAACATATAAGAATACAGTGTAAACAGACGGGGAAGTGGGAGGCAGATCCAGTGTCGGGGGAAGGACTCTGTGACGAGTGGAGACAGAATCTGAGGAATTTCACCGCCTGTTTCTTCATCTTCAGCTCTTAACTTTAAAAAGACTGAGGTCAAGGTTTCTTCACATTCACTTATGGAACAGCTCAATTTCATACTTTCAAAGCCCCTTAAACTTTTTATATTACAGTTATGTTCAAATGTGGTAACTAATCTCATTGTTAGAGACCAAAGGAAAGCTCTGAGTCTCAACTAATTATTAGGTATTTTTAAGATTTAAGGTTTATCTAAGCGGCCTGCCTCCTAATCTTGAGGCATTAGATTCAAACATAAAACTGTGTCCATGGATGAGACGATAAAGGAGCTTTAAACTTTTTTAGCCACGCTAGCCGCCTGGCTCTTTGGCTCTTGAGAGGATAAATCCTGCTGATATTGGCTGTTCCTCTGACCTTTTCTGTAGCGCTCTCACTTATCCCGTGAAACATCTCAAGATCTACTAAATGGACGATATATTCTGTGTTTAGTGCTTATGAGCAGATGTTAGCATGCCGACACATTAAGACCATTAAAATGGTAAGCTTTATACGTGCTAATCATCAGTATTTCCTTTCCTTGTTATGTTTTATTATTTTCTTAATTACCATTACTGTCTTTTGTTCCTAGTGTTCTTCTGTTTATTGCTGTGTGAATCACACTGTAGCAAGTGCGATATTATTAAAGCTTAATATTATCAACAGTTTACAGAAGTTTCTCATTTCATTCTCAGCACATCCTCACTCCCAACTCGTCCAAATGGAAGCTTGGTCAACAACCCTTGGCGTGACTTTTTAATTCCCTTTAGTTTAGTTTGTCGACGTTTACGGCTCCACGGTGAAGTCAGCAAAAACTAATGTGCAATGTCCGGTTAGACTTTTAACATAAAAGTGCTTGTTAACGTTGTGAAATGTTTATGGAAAAGATCATGGTTTGGGTTCAAATAACTGTGTTACATCAGTTAACCTACGTATTTTAAATAAAAAACATTCAATGTTGACTTTTTGTTTCACGTGGGAAACAAACACCGGCCTCCTGGGTGAAAGTCCACTTTCTGTCCCACCGTCCATGACGTCCACTCTGATGCTTCAGGAGTGAGTACAGATTGGTCGGAGTGCATTGAAGGTCGGGAGACAGCATATATTTCTAGGTTTCACTCATATACACGGTGCCGTGTCTTGTACCTGGAGTATTTTCACGACCAAAGTAACCGAAAAGATGGAAGTCTAATCTATCGATACACTTATATCATGTTCGTGTGTGTTTGTTTTGACAGAACTAAAAGTCCTGGTGCTGCAGGACAGAACAGTGGATGGTTAAAGGTTAAAAACCTGGACATCGTCATTCTGCCACGCAGCATCCTTCACACATGCCATAATATACTCACACACATCTGCATCCTCACACACATCTGTCGTCCACCTTCTAATCTCACACACAAACACAGAAAATACACAGAAAAACAAACCCGCTTCAATCACCGGACATCAACACACACGCACAGACGGCCTAGATGGTCTTATATAACACACACTGCAGATTCCTTCACACACACACACAGACACACACACCTGGGATGCTCTTATCTGATGTTGACACACACACACCTTGTCTGGGCTTCTAAAAGCGATCGGCAAACACACACAGAAAGCAAAAAAACAGCGTCGGCACATGAAGAGCTGCAGCGAGGTCGCAGGGTCAAGCGGAGGTGGAATGGGCTGGAAAGGGTCCCGAGATCAGGAACGATAACCCCGCCCTCGATACGGGCTGATCTCCCCTTTCGATACAGCCTGTCGCCCAGGTCATCGCTCTCAGGTTACTTACTCAGGCTTGTTTGAACACCCCCACCTCCCCCCTCATAGCCTTGGACATGGACTTGAGTGTTGTCCAGACGTGAAGGACGGAGCAGAAGCAGAGGAAGCTGCTGGTGTGGAAATCTGATACTTTGATGTCTGTATTTTATGGCATCTAAAAGCTATTGTAAACCTTAAAATGTTGGAATATTTTGTTAAAAAACAGTTTTCTTCAGGGTTTATTGGATGTTTTTTTCCCTTTTTTTCTTGAGCAAAGAACATGCAGTGTTCTCGATCCCGTCTTCTTCAGTGAACTTTGACCTTATAAACTTTTTAACCCTGAACACTGTTCTCTAGGACACCAGGATAAAAGACCACCAAGGTCTCTTTACTTGCCCTTAAAAGATTGCATACAGTGTGCGCAACCAGGGGTAAACTATCTGGGGGATATAAAGGCATTTCTCTACTTTTGATAGTCCCAGATAGTTTTGGTTTCAAACCGGCAAGCCTATCATCTAGCTCAGCAGGTGCAGGACAAATCACAGGAACCATAGGAACAGAGTTCGCCTCTGTCTTTCTATATCTATATCTCAAGGTTCTGCAGTGATGTAAAAGGCTCGTATACAAAACAGGGTGATAGCAAGACTTGTTTCTACTTTTTTGGGTTTTATTTACACTTGGAGAGTTTAGCTGACGTAACAGGGAGAGACCAAGAAGGGGTTCATTGTTTTTCAAATTAGCGAGACTCAAGGCTTTCTGCAAAAATACATGTCCCAATCACAAGGTTACACTGCCCTGCAACCAATTCTGACTACCGCAGAGCTAAAACAATAGAAATCGCACACAGAGTCACTGATGCGGTTCATTTTAAGCCTGTTTATAACCAATGGCTGTAAACAAGGCAGCCAAAACAAGGCAACAAGTCTGCACTTGTTTAGTTTAGTGGTCCCCAAAGCTTTTAGCTTGTGACTGCCTAAAAAGAATCATAGTTTTTAGATGCCTGAGGGGGTAAAAGTATCCAGTAATCCCCAGTAATAAGCAAAGATTGGAGTGAATATTGAAGAAATAAATATAATTTAGCGTAGCATAAATGTTCCTATATTGTTCATTGTCTTACAATCCCACAGATATATTTAACAGGCCAGGTTTAGTTTACAGAATGCAATAGTGCAGATAACTGTGATTAAAGGTGACATTTGTTTTGCAAGAAATGTCTCATCTCTGGATTCACAATGGTAGTTTAGCCTGTTAGCATGCTAGCGTTTTCTAAAAAACAAAGTACAGCTGAGGCTGATGAACAATGCTATTAATTTTGTAGATTTGGTCATAAACAACAGTTTTACCTGATGATAGGAAGCAAAGGGATCTCCAGAGATTCATCTTGAGGGGAACATTAATGGGTCTGCTAAATGTAATGATAATCCACCCAACAGTTGTCTGGATATTTCACTAAAAATGTCGTCGTAAGCTCAGCAGGTTTCATCCTTGGGACCATGACCATTTGTCAAGACCCATTGGCGCCGCTTTTTAACACCCTTTAGCCTTGTTTTTGTTCTGCGATCAAGCTAGCAAGAATAAATATGCAACGTCTGGTTAGACTTAAAATAAAACTAGTGGTTACTGTTGGGAAACGTACTTTGGTTAGGTTTAGGAAAACATCATGGTTTGGTTTAAAATAACTACCTAAATTAAGAAACGTTATTTAGGTAAATCAATGTTGAATTTTTGTTTCACAATGGAAACAAACAGCAGTTTCGTTGGTGAAAGTCCAGTTTTTGTCGCACCCAGCCGCCCCAAGCACCTCTTTAATTCGACTTTTCTGTTATTTATAGTAGGCCTACTTTTTTCATTGAAGAATGGCGCTAAAGGGCTTCCCCCAGTGCGCTGAACCATCAGGCATAGGGTGTCATGTGCGTTGGTACCGGACAACAAAAGAAGAAGAGATGTCTGTACACAACTTAGTGACCATCCATCAAATACTTGCTGACATATTTCAATCTGGAAAATAGCGGTGGACCGACCGACTAACTGACCAGCCGACAAAGCCCCCCTTAGAGGCCCAGCTAGACTTACAATGATTGACAGTATTTCTGTTACTTCTAATCTTCTGAATTGACATAGCTTTGTTTTTATGACATGCTGTCTCTGTGAATGTTCCTGTGAACTTGGATTATAAGCTGATGTTGTTGGTTTTCTTGCACCTTTGCTTTGCGAGTGCGTCTCAAAAACATTACTAACAGGTTAAAATTATCTATTTAAATAAAATATTTTTAAGGTCTCAGTAACTGACAAAAACGGCTTAATAGATTTTGAAGTGTGCTTAAGTTATTTTCCCCTCAGACAGTTGAGGTAATGTTTATGTTATGGCACACACAGTGTTTGAGGTGTTGAGGAGACTCTTTCATCCCTGCACCTTTTATATCATGTGTCTCAAAGCTCAGTCTAAGCCGGCGCAGAGATAAGGTCAAACAGCAGCTTATCACGCTCTAAAAAAAATGCGGCTGTGACCTTTACACCCCGCACTCAAAGCCACCAATCAGGAAGCTCTGAGCCCCCCTTCTCCCTCTGGTTCAATGACACTACAGGGCGGGCTGTTGGCCAGACGTCGATGACATGTCAGAGCGGCGTGTTGCAGACGCACCGGAGCACCGCCTGTCATCAAATGCATCTATCTGAGAGAGGGGACGAGAGGGCCGGTCGCCAGGCACTGAAGTTCAAAGTGGCCGTGTGTGATTATGATTCATCACCGCCGCGGCGTGGGAACAGAAGAAAAAGATGAGGGGAGAGGAAAAACAAAGGAAACCTACTGACCTTTTCTACCACACACACACACACTCCTACAAACTGCCCCATTCATAGACACCTACGTCAACACAACAACAGTCTAAAGCCAAGCTGGTGCTGAAACAAGTGTGGATGTATTCTAAGAACTGGATCTTGTAAAAGGATGATAGCTGTGTTTTTCTTCTTATCCATCACACACATTTTTATTATAAATACATGTCAGAGTGTTTGTAAAGCTTTTTAAAAAATAATCTTTTATGATGATTATGCAAGGGGAAAGTCATTTTGGGACAGTGGGCGTCATGTGACTTGCTAGGTGGGCTTGCAATAGAAGAAAGGTCAGCAGGTCACCAGGAGCATCTTGGTCCCAGCGATTGGTTTGAAGTATTAGTTTGGAGATATCTTTTAAAGTCTCCTTATCAAGTCATTTGAGTTATTAAAACTTTTTTTTTCTTTGAAAAGGTGAAATAAATCTGCAAGTTCAGTAAGAACATCTCAACCCCTTTCAAATGTAAATCAACTTGTTCCAAGTATTTTCTTAAGTCCACTTTAGTTTTTCTTGATGCTGCAATGACCTGATTCTTTCTGGGTTCAAAATGCGGCCTTTGAGTTCTTAACCATTCTCAAAACAACCAGAGACAAACGGGGGGCAAGATATCTTGAAATTTACAAGGAAGCTGTATTTCAACAGAGCTTCTGTGATTAAGACACACTGTGGTTTTGTCAGCTATGAGTCTTTAGAGTTTTAAATTCCTGAAGTATTTTCTTTTTTTATTTTTCATTACTTACTGAGTGTAGCGCACCAAAGAAAACCTCTACAGATGCAAAGGGAAGGCAACAAATCTGCACAGTGACGGTGAGGTAACATATCTGAGGACAAGACAGCAATGTGTGTTTCTGTCTGGCTTTTGTCATAAAGTGACTTGATCAGAGAGTCCTGGCAGTGATGGTCATGGCGAACTGCTGCAGCAGGACCGTCCATTTTATTTCATAGTAAAGTGCTCAGTTTTACTTTGGATTACCAAAGATGGAGAGCATTTACCAAAACACAGCTCATCTTGTATTGATGTGTTCGTCTGTCTGTGTGTGAGCTGTCTCCCGGCCATCCAATATGTCCACTCTTAAGTCAGGAATGTGTGTTGCCTTGATACTTATACAATCTTTTCTCAGCTCGCGGTCCCGCTGCCTCATTTCCTCGTTCCCAGATGGAGAGGAATTTCAGCAGCCACAAACGCACGCACATGTCAAACCACAAACAATGCCGTGGAGCGGCGCGGAGCTCAGCCGCTGGTGCAAACGGCCGTCAGCTTTCGGCTGTATCAGGGTTTAATGAAAGTTGGGATGGATGTCAGAGGGGGTTCAGAGGAAATGCCTTGATCTGCGAGGCCTGCGCTGAATTATGGGCCGGGGTCGGACGCATCTGGAGCCTGAAACAGACAAGTTTCCCCAGCCTGAGACTGCACACGGCCAACTTGTGCAGACGTCCAGATGGATGGGTGATGGCGAGGTCGGTTCTTCTCTCCTTACACAAACATGTGCGCTCCACTTTATTGGATGACTTTTTTCCTGACAGAGATTCCTCTCGCAGGCTGGAATGCAGAGGAAGCCTATCGCAAGCCTCCACCGAAATGAGACAGACAGCGAGCTGCTAACGGGACAGCTGCGGGGTCAAGTGTCCCAGATAAAGTGCACAATGATCTTGACTGAGGCAAATAAAACCGAGAAAACTTGTGATGGCGGTCCAGGCGTCGCTGCCAGTTGTGTGTATATATAAAATGTCTTTATTTAGAGACGAGAACACATGATTCAGTGGCGAAGCTCCTTTATTGGAAACATTCAAAGAGAAGAAAATATGAATTTCCCTCCCCACTTGTGGGCTGTTTAAACTCTCAGGCATTTTATGAGATATTAAACTGTGCTCCCTCATTTCAGATTTCTGTCAGAAACTTAAAACTATATTTGTCATGATTCATAACAGAGGGGTTGTTGCTGACCAGAAGCTGAGCTGTTGCGCAGGAGGCTGCTGAGGGAGGACTTCAGACCCAAAATATTTGCAGGCGGTGAAAAGCTAAGTTGGTCTGGTGCCAGTCATTCCTAATTATTTCCATATTAATGTTCTCTTGTCTGACCTGCAATAAATCTTTCGTCCACTCGTCGCATTTCTGTTTCGTCGTGACTGTTCAAGGGTCGTTTGTCATCTGTTGTCGAGGTGCTCTGACCTTTGACCTTTACTGGCTTTACTACAAATTACTCATAACGATGGCAATTTAAGAATCAAAGCTTATTGCGCGGTTACTTTCTGTATTATTTGAGATAACTGGAGTGAATATCTTTCCTATCAAATCATTTGTCTGTAATTTAAGTCCTTTATTGTCTTAAACAAGTGATAAGAACACCTTTTCTTGACTGTAGTTCACTGACTTACTTGCCTTAAGAAACAGATTTCAAGAAGATTCTTGAGACATTTGCATTAGAACCAAGCTGAAGGATTCTGGCGGCTTGTTTCATTCGCTTTAAGAGAAATGTTTTTAGGAGTCAAGTATAGACAGAAGTTACTTGATGAGATGGGGATTTTACTCACAAGCATCCACTTCCAGTTACATTTAACTAGTCCTCGTGCATAAACCCGTTGTTAGTGCCTTCTAAAACTACCCATATTTTGATAAGTCATAAGACTAGTCAACTAAAACTACTTAGAAAAACGACTAGAAATGTTTCTGACACTGTAAGGTCACCAAACTTCCACAGACAGAAACACACCTGCCTTTCCCTTCTCACGTTCCCCCTCCAGTCAAGTTACAGTGAAGACAAAGCCTGGAAATATCATTGATCTCACGGCGGCCAATCAGCTGCCAAGCTAACAAAGGCTGGAACTGAAACATGGCGACGCAGGCGCCAGTCAGAGCGCCACAGGCTAGCCAGCAGGTACAGCTTCAGTGTCCTGCCAGAGGGCACTTTGACAAGACGTATGGCTGCTGCGGAGCCAGAAGTCATCGAACCTGCGACCTTTAGGAAGACGAGGCGGAGACACTGCCGCCCAGCGTTTAACTGAGGTGAGAGAAAACACCTGAGGCAAGTGGACAGGTGACACCGTGCGAGTATAAAGGGGTTTAACGTAGAAACAAAAAATAAGAATATATTTAATTATAACCAGAACCTTCTTAAAGCAACTGCATTCAAAAGGCCTTGAGTTTTATGCCTCATGTGCACGTTACATACATGAACGCATCGTTGGAGACATGGATGATGAAACACTTTGATGCATGTTTGTTTGGCTATTTTTTCCAATATTGTTTTGCCATATCTATAGCCAGACAAGCAGAACCCCAGACTATGTTTAGGTTTTTTAAGAGTCACGATTTTTGAACAAAACAATTTGTGTGGCAACTAGCTGTGGTTAAAACTAGAGAAGGAGTGGTTACACAGGGAAACGGGAACCGTCAGAGAAACAGACACAAATGTGAGACCTGTCTAGAGTTGTGCCTCCAATAATATAATAAATTCACATTATTTGGCTTTTAACTGCACCTTTCTTTCAAGTAAGTTCCCACTTTCCCTCTAATTACTTCCAAATTACAGAAAATAGGTAATTACTAAGAAACTACTGACTAAAGTGTTCACATTTGCTGCCCAGAACACCTACAATCACACGTGATTAATGTTATTTGAATTTGTTTCTCAGGATCAATCACTGGATTTGAAATGATTTATATGAGGGTATATGTGGAAATGTTTGACATGTGCTCTCTGAATCGGATTTATTGCCACAATGAGTTTTAGAGAGGTTCAACCTTTAAAGCATTTTGTATAAATTTATCCAGCAAATGACATTTTACAAGGTACACAGTGTTGAACATGGTAGTAATATTTAGTAGGATGAGTAATGGAGGGCTCACCGACGCCCCTCTCTGTATTAATATTTAAACTTATCCAAATTTTGACAAGGCCTGATTAAAAATGTATCCAGTGCAGCTTGATACCAAACTCAGTGGCACCAAGTAGAATAAGCAGATTTTATGTGGATTTAAGGTCACAGAAGATTATTTATTTTCTGACTTTCCTCCCATTAATCACACATTTCCCTTGTTTTGAAGTAAAAAAACAATCTCTCCACCTCTGCCCATCTCTCCAGCTTCTCTCCTCACATATCAGACTTGACCACTGCAGGGTCACAGGGATATTTCGTTACACGTGTTGACCCTTGACCTTTCTGCTATTAGTTGCTTCTAATGGTTCAGGAGTTTTACTTGGATGAATTTTAAAATCGATCTGGATAAAAGTCCGAGCTAACGGCGTGAAATTAAAAGATAATTTTGGGGTTAAATATTTAATGTGAGCGATGCACATAAACAAACTGCACACACACACACACACACTCACACACACCCTCCTGCTCAGTGATGGATGAGGCAGGCGGCTATGTGATACCACACCCCGACATGGGACAGTGGCCTGGGGTGAAGGCTGCCACCGTCCCCTCCACATCCTGAACCAAACACCACCAGGCAGGTAAAGTGTTCCTCCTCCCACAATGTTTTGTTCAAAAAGGTACTGAAGACACCAGTGGATGAGGATTGTGAATAAAGACATAACTTATATTAGGAGATAAGAAATGAGGTCTCTTAAATCTACTTGATTCCTTCTCTCCTACAACTGAAGGTGAAGTTTGAAATCTTCTCGATGCCAAACTCACTTTCCACAACACGCATGTCAACAGTGACAGCAGACATGCTTTGCACGCTTGTAACCTGTTAGTCAATCAGTTAGTCTGTAAAAAAGGAGCAGCCACATATATTTTATATAAATATCTTCAACATCCCTCCCCCTGCCTGGAAGATTCACAGTACACTGCAAAAACTAAAATCTTAGTCAGATTAATTATCGTAATTGAAGGCAAAATATACAAGTTTTCTGTCTGACAAGATATTTCTTCTTATCAGGCGGCTTTTATGTCAGAGAATTTCACTTGTTTCCAGTTTTTTTGAGCTTAAGTAGCAAGTGAAATATTCTCGTTCTGTTGGCAGATAATTTTGCTTATTTTAAGTAATTTTCCCCCGATTTAAATTCTTTTTTCTTCTTGTTTTTGAGAGCTCAGTTTTGCGGTGTAGGCACCAGGCTGTTCAGCTGAAAGTGCAGCATGAACTCATACACCACCACTCTGTGCATGTATTTAAAACCATAAGCACCCTTTTGCTGCCGTTTTAGTTTTAGATTTTAGTTAAATGTTTGAGTTTCTTTTAGCAGATTATTTTTCCTTTACATCTGTGCAATAGAAAACTTTAATGAAATTCCATATTTAATTATTTTTGCAAAACAGACAGTTTTATATGACTCTGTGTTATCCCAGTGGGCTGCATTATTTTAAATCACGTTGTTTTAATAATGTTATATATGTGTAAAGCCAATGCTTGTGAGATCTGAAGACTTTTTCCAGAAGGGTTATCTGTCACATTTGAAGAATTTCCCTTCATTTGTTCCTGAAATCGAGATATTTGATTCAATAAATTACCCTTTAAAATGTCAGACAGATCCTTATTTCAGTTTTTTAGACAAACAGGGATGTCAGAGATGAATGAATTTAATATAAATTCCCAGAGTCAAGTTCAGAGCTCTGAGAAGCAAATAACCCTTCAAGTTCAACGTCTTCCCAACAGAAATGATCTGGAGTCTCGTTTTCAGCCTGCAGCTGCTTACTGACCTCTAGTGTCCGAAGCTGCCGTGGTCAAACATGAATTCATCTCTCTCTGCTACAAAAGTGGCTTTCTTTTCTGAGCAGAACTCAAACTGGTGTAATTTCATGCACTCATCCTTACTGAGGTCTGCCAGCGTCATGCTACATTACCCAGGTCGGGCTGCACCTCGTAACAAAAGCTTGGGTCGACTTTAATCCAACCTCCTACTGCAGAACATTGGAAACAGGCGAGCAGCCTGAAGACGAACTGGATCCTGCTGGAATCAGAGCTGTTTTCTTTCTGTGCATGGTATATCCATCACACCTGGGGGCCTGAGCTGCTATAGGACAAATAATCTTAGTGAGCAGGGATGAACCACCTCGCTCACTTAATGTCAACATAGACAGAAATCTGCAAGGTTACACTGACAACTTGCTTCTGCAGAGGATCCCAAAAGAGATGTTATTATGTATGCCCACTGAAGAAGATTGTTTAGTACAGAATTGTGCAATTGTCATAAACAAGCCACGGATCTATTAAAGGTAGGACAAATGTTATTAAGTGTTTATTTTAACAATAAATTTAGAAGGTTGTAGGAGGCCTGAGCGGAGGTATTTGGTTTTACACTGTAGAAACTGAGATGATCTCTAGTTAATCATTCATGAACAAGCAAATATAAACACATTTCTGGAACGTATTTGCATTTTTATTCCCCACAGATACAGAAACACACACATCAGGAGGATTTCAGTGTCTTGCTCAAGAGCCGGGGATTAAACCACCATAAACTATAGTTACCGGACGAGCCGCTCCACCTTAATGTTGCCATGCAGGGGCCGAGTATGGGAAATGTTGGTGTAAACGTTAGAACACCTCTGAGAGGGTAAATGAGACGTAAAAAGTTTCCAGTTCCTCCAGTGAAGCTGCTCAGTGGCGGCTGTGGTTGAACTGGACGTCACCTGTAGTGGCTGTGTGAGGTAATTTCACTGTGAGGCACGTGGTCAGACCGACATTGGGTCACTGTGTCAATAAAGCTTCCTGTTAATGTCAAGAGACCACTGCTGGCACACCTGGCTTCAAAGTCCTGTGGCAACACATTGCTTTGGCCAATCAAACACTTGCAAGTGCACATTCCTGGCAGATTACTGCGACATGAATGGCTTTTCTGTTGTGAGAGAAAGACAGAGAGGTAAAGAGCTGTTTTCAGCGCGAGCGTGACCTTTTAGGGGCTTTGGGCTTCATCAGAGATCCCCCGATAAATCACAGTCAGAAAATAGAAACATCACATCAATCTCACGTCTCTCATGTGTGGGCTCATGGCATTGAGACGAGGCAGGGGACACCCAGTGTTTATAAATCCACAGGCGGGTCTAGCTGTGGGGGCCCCGAGCCTGCCACGAACCCCCCTCAACAAGTCACAATGGCTGAGCGGAAGCTGCCCTGCTGCTGCGGATCGAGCTTTTCCCAATGCCAGAGCACAATGGGGCCAAACCTGCCTTCATCCCTGGGCTCTAATCTTCCTCCTTTGCCTCCGTCTCCCTCCCTCTGCCCCTCTTTCACAGCCCCGGTCCGGGCGAATGACAGCCCACCATGCTGCACGTTGGCACAATGGCGCTAATAATGTGGCAGTGTCCCCGTCTCTTCTGTCTAACAGTTGAGGTTCGTGTCTCTGACAAAATGGCTGCTGATTGAAGGGTTTGTGAGGGAAGGCGCTGTTTGAATGAAGGGTCTGTGCGCAGATCTAATTAAAACACAATGCAGCAATTACAGCTGTTCTGTCTGTGACAAATGAATGGAATCAGGCCCAGCAGGGGGAGAGAGCACATACACACAGGTATGCACCTCTACACACACACCGACCTAAACAAAGCCAGGTCCTGTGGTGCCTTTACAAGCGGGCTCAGAGCTGAATTTACTGTTGCAATGTGGAGAGTTAAACCGCCCGGTGTTTGCCGAAGTGAAGTCTGAGTCTCAGCTACATTTCTTCTTAGATTTCCAGATTAAATAACAAATAATTTCATCTTTGAAATGTCAGAATATAGTGACCCACCACAAGTTCCCAGAGCCCATGATGTAAAATAGAAATACAGCAAATCCTCCCTATTTTTTTTCTATAGAGGTCAGTTTTCACTGTATCATCACAGACATTTAACAGCCTCTGTGCTGAACCATCAGACTCAATAATGAAGGAACAATTTAATTTAAGAAAGGATGGTCGTATTGTTCTTGCCACTTTGCTGCCCGGTAAACTCCACAGGTCTCTAAATGTTCAAATCTCAGTGCACACTAGATTTCTAGAACATTTTCAGTGATTTGCATGAGATAAGAGAGTTCTTGAATGAAATGTGAGCACTGCTTAAAAACTGATTATTAAATATTTGTGGTTCACGAATGTCAAAAGTTTTTCAGGGCTCTGTTTTGCACGTGCATGAGTCATGCTATGTCATTTGTTCTGATTAGTGAAACATGTCGAAAAGAACTCGTGTTCCTCAGCTAAAGGGAAAATATGAAAATGTTTGATTGCTGTAATGAAGCTTTCATACAACCAAAAGAAAATACCTCCGTTTCCTGCTGAGACTTTCTGCCAGCATTAAATTATTCTTTGCCAAGGAGCCCTAAATGGTTGAGGAAGGATGTCAGACTAAGCCAGACAGTTGCCACTCCAACTTGATGTAGCTCCCAAAAAAGCCTCCACAAAGACCAATGTGAACCAAACCAACAGCAACGCCACAGTGAGAACAGGGCGACGGGACTGGTCAGATGTGACGGGACCTCCACAAGGGGACCCCACTCTGCACTTGACATTCATCTCCTCTCAGATCACTTGAGTGTGACTTTCCCTCGGCTTTGCCCAGCATGGAGCCCGCAAGTCCTCGACGACACCGCTGACATGCATTGTTGGCGTGTCACTGGGTTTTGGAGAGGGCCACGTGTGTCCAGTCGGCTGAGACAAGTGCTCCCATACATGATGTCAGACATGAGAACGGATGGTCTACAGAGCAAAACACGCTCCCATCTGCAAGGCTTGGCGGGCACAAAGAGACTTATCTGAGAATCGGCTCAGGGGCCGTTAGAGCCGGCTGCTTTACGCGCTTTGTGCAGGAGAATGACGTCTTCGTGTTCTCCCAAAGCCAACAGGAATTTACATTTGTAGCCTTCTATGTGGCTGATGCTCTCATACAGAACAATTTGTGCAGGTTGAGTGCTTGAGGGTCTTGCTCAAGGACACTTGAGCAAGAAAAATGGCTGAAGCGTCTGTGACCTTCTGAATGGAAGATAATCTCTCAAAACGTTCAGGCGGTTCAAAAGTGGATTATGAGGGAAATCAATTAAGGGTAAACACATCTAAACGCCGTTTACCCTCCTGTCAAATTCAAATAATTTCACTCATATAACCACATAGTTTATTACCAGTATTCCCATGACATTTAAAATGTGTAAATAACACTTCACCAGTTGAAATTAAGGGACGTGTGTTTCTAGAAAGCGAAGGAAGGGACGAGTCTGACCGAAAAAAAGATAAAGTATGAAAAGTCCCTCTAAATCTAGTCAAACTGCAGGGGGTCTTTAGTGTAGATGGACACAGACGAGTACCTAATGTACACAAAACATTACATGAGAGACTACAAGCAACTCACTGAATGTTCATGTTTATGTGCCAACTTGTCTAAAGTACCACATATACACCAGGCAGGAGAGAACCAAGAACCAGAATACTTTGGAAATGGGCTTCTCTAATTTTTAATCTCTGTATCCAGTCAGTCAAACACCACAGACCACAATCCCCCAAACCAAGTCAGCGCTTTTTAATTCACTACTAGGTGCAGCTTCCTCATTTTCGTGTGGTGGAAGCACAAGCATTTCCTCAATTATAAAGTGTTGAGCTACCGGAATAACCCTTTTCTCTAGAAAGTCATATCACATGTGGGCATCATTTCTTCATACCAGTACCACACGGGAAGAAACCAGTTAGAATAGATTTGGGTTAAACCCTTGATCGTCCTTGATCTTGATAACTGAGAGAGCTTCCTCTGCTAAAGAAGACTATAATACAGTTGAAAGCTCCATGACAAGTGAGGAGGTGGACTTTAGGTGGAGATCGTTCTGTCAAGGTCAATAAGAAATTTATAAGCTCAGCTTTTAAGCTGACAGGTCCAAGAAGAAAACAGAGAGCTTGAACATAAATGACAAACTCCCTCTGCTGATGAAGACCATGTGATACGGTTCAAAGCTCTGGAGCAGGCCGGAAAGCGGACCTTGAGCCTTGAGCTTGGAGTTCAGGTGGCATGGAATGGGCTGAATGAAGAAAAAGAGCAGCCTCAGACCTGCTGGGTGTGAATGTATCTGTGTCATGAGTCAGTCAGACAGCGAGACGGGCGGAGGCGGCAGGGGAGTCTGTGTCGACCTCATTGTCCTGCCGGACAGAGGCTGATGGGGCTCTAAAAGACTGACAGATTTCACTTGGCCTCGAGCCAGCAGACAAACACACACACATTTACATACAAGCGGCACCCTACACAGCATGGGAACTTTTGGGGCTGCTGGTTTCGATGAATGGACGACGGAGGCGGAGGGCAGATTGTCAAACTATTAGTGTCAAACATGGGATTCAAAATCGTGTCCCCCGCCAGTTAATGGAGAAAGAAACACTGCAATCATTTATTTTAATTGAAAAAGAGTGAAGTGTCCTCTGTAAAGATGAAGCTGATGGAAATACAGAACAACTTGCAGGGGTGAAAACCTTTTTGTCCTCGCATCATGAAAAATTACATAAAGATAGAGACAAGACAATATGAACCAGGACTAAAAGCTCAATGCTGCACTTTAGAGAAACTAATGAGGGCTTGAATCACTTAAAATAGTTATGTTAAGGAGCAATTCACTACATGTAAGATTAGTTTCCTAAAACCAGAGAAAGTGCACAGGAAAGAAGTTGAGTTGTCTCCTTTTGTGTCCTCTGGAGGATCTGAAGGTCAGACTGAACTTGCTCCTCCTTCCCAAAATGAGACAGACCTCACAGAGACCGAAACTAATGGTGCGTTCAGGCGCTCCTCGTCAACTTGAAAAATACAACATGTCCAAGTTTATAACCACGGTGAATCCCTCAAGTGATCAAGAAAGTGTAAATACCAGAGACAAGCTGGGAAAGTTACATATAAGGAAACAGCAATTCTATATATCTCACTGTGAAATGTCTTGACAGGTGGCCACTGATACAGATATTTACGGTACTCGGCTGATCAGTCTTAATAACTTTGGTGATCACCTGACTTTTCTTCCAGTGCCACCAGCAGGTCAAAGATTTCACATATCCAGTGAAACATCTGGAGTTGTTTTTGATGGATTGGCACCAAATGCTGTACGGACGATAAAGCCCACAGACTTCGGGGATCCATTGAGTTTTTTCCAGCCTGTCCTCACCACAAACATTACCGTATAGGCGGATAGTTAAAGGAGGTTGTTACGATTGATATTTACGTTTACTGTTGGGCTGTGACCCTTTAGTGGGCGAATGACAGAAGCAAAGGAGAAAGAAAGGCGATGTCAGCGTAGGGAGCTGCTTCGATCAGCTGGTGTGTGAAACCACGTCAATGTTGAGTTAAAGGTTCAGTGTGTTAGTGCCATCTAGTGGTGAGGGTTGCTAATTGCAACCAACAGCTCACTCACCGCTCACCCCTCCCTCTGCAAGCTCGCAGGAGAATCTACGGTGGCCGACTCCATTTGTCCAAATATCACTTTTTTTCTTTTCTTTTGCTTCTTCTTCGTACGTATTCAACGTAGTGACCAAACGCGTCCTGTAGAGCAGCTTGTCCGTTTGGGCTACTGTAGAAACATGGCGGCGCAACATGGCGTCTTCCATGTAAACAGAAATGTCTCATTCTACGGTAATAAAAACAAGATGGTTTATTATGGAAGGTCTTTATACACCACTGAAAACATAGTTATGGATGTTAGATTGTATTTCTGTCAATAGATCCTGCTAGCTAACATAGCGTTACTAGCGTGATGTGAGTTAAATCACGTGATTTATGCGACTTATATAACGTACTTACTTTAAACCAAACTACGATGTTTTCGTAAACCTAACCAATCTACGACCATTTCGAAACGTGCACCACATGTTGATGTAGTTAAGGTCAGGTGCACTTTCCAAGGGTCTTATTTTTCCCTGATGTTGTTTTGTGAGGATTTGACAATCGACCTATTTAGTTGTTCAGCCAAGAGGACATTTGTTTTTCCTCTAGTGCCTCCAACAGGTTTGTGTATTTAGAATGAATGGTATGAAGATGTTTGCCTTTAGAATGATTTATATTCTTGTCATCTAGCTGCGTTTTTATTATTATTTATTTCTCTAATACTTTTCTGATTACCTTTGGGGCCAATCTAACGACAAGCCTGAGCTGTACTGTCTGTTTAGTGCTAAGGTAAGAGTGATGTGATCCGTCTCAATAATGATGAGCTCGGCGTTGATCTCCAGTCAGAACAAAGCCGGGCCGTCATCGACATTGACCCGCAGCCCTCGCTGTTAATGAAGACCAACCTGTCTGCCTTTGAACTGCGTGCAGTGGATGTGGCTGTTCAGCCTCTTTCACACGTGGCCCTTTCCTGTTTTCCTGACACTGACGTCGTCCCCCCACCCATTTGAAACAACAGGGCTGAGATGGGGGCTGTATATTAATCTGGTCCCCTATATTAAGGTCAATAGAGCAGCCCGGTCAGTCATAGCAAACATAGTGGAGACGGCTCTAAATCAATTTACTTAGGAAAACCCGAGGTCACGGAGGGTTAAGTAAGAGATGGCGGGGGGCGGTGTTGTTCCTCTATTCAGCATATCTGATTTAATACGCATCGGAGCAGGGGAGGCGAGGGGGGAGGAGGGACGTACCAAATAAACTCAGCGGATATTAAAGGTCAAAGGGTCGTCTAACATGTGTTTTCTGAGACAGACCTACTGAAGACTAAAGCAGACGAGTCACAGCTGAGACAGATGTGGACCCAGTTAAGCATTTTTGACTGGTCACACAGGCACAACATGCCGCCAGGTGAAAAATATTTACTTTCAGTGCGTGGGTCACGATAATGAGTTGGATTTTCAAACATACTACAGCTCAGGATGAGAGCAGCTTCTTAAGTAACACAAGGAATTTGGATCAAAGTCAAATAGAGTGCTGCCACTATTTTATCACTTCCATTTACAACCTTTAATGTCAAAGTATGCTATAGGTGGATTCTTTTCACAGTGTTGTTTCCCTCCTAATTATATTTATACCCAACTTTTATTGAAATTGGTTCTCTGCATTTAACCCGGGCACCTTCAGTTTTGGTCCGTGCAGGACTTGAACCAGCAACCCTCCGGTCCCCAAGCTCTGTTCCCACATACTGAGCTAAAGGCATCCCATTGCTATATTTATTTCCAATCAATCCTAAATTAAACCCTCACTGTGTAAGCGCAATGTTTGATGCTTTCATTTTTACATATTAGGTGTTTATCTTGTTTGAAGACACAAGAAATGTCAACTTTTAGAGCAAAATTCACCTCAAAACGTTAGAAATGTGTCAAAAAGAACAAGTACTGACGATATATTTTGCATTTCTGTGAGATTTTTTTCTTTGTTTCTTATTAGAGAGTATAACTGACCAACTGTTCTAAGTTCTTTACCTTTTTATACATCCTACCTCCATCGCAATTCTCTTTGGTGCTGTAACTGTGCTGAATTGTCCACACGTGCATCAATGTTATTTTATTTTATCTAATCATCAAATGTTGGTGGTGACCTCTCCAAGTCAAAAGAGCGAGACTATTTTTTGGCAAAGTTTTACAATAAGTCAGACATTTTCTGCACCTAAAACAACCAGATGTAGTTTGGTTTCTGGGAAGTTGTCCCAATAAATCTCCTGGAAACACTGAAGATCACAGGTGAAAGGTATTTAAAAGTAAAATTCAATGTAATCCTTTCAGTTTTTGGCAGTTATATGTTCAGTTTTTGCTCCTTTTACGTCAGCTGTGAGCTTTATCTCCAGCCACTCTGACGTACTCGAATCTAAAACCCCAATAAGTTTTCCCCACACAGGGGACAGATACGAACGCAGCGACGTCTCACGAGCAGACGCACCTCTGTGGAAGTCATCAGTATCAGATGGCGAGATGGGGAAAAGATTTCTCACCAAACACTTTCAAAAGACATTTAATATTATTATTTTTCTCTGAGGTAAGATTATTTCCATATGGAAATGGTACAAATGATACCTTAATTTTTTAACAGTTATGATATAACTTCCGTGTTTTATTTTCATTTAATTTCACTCATTTCATTGTCGTGCTCTTGAGCTGGCAGGCGGCGCTGATCTGGTCTCTGATCAGGCTGCAGATGGTCGTTTACTTCTTCCAGGAACATAAAGGGATCATACAAAGAAAAATCAAGACACGAACCAAGCACAGGAGAGCGTCGTTTTATGTTTTAAAATGAATGATAAAAGTATACGTTTTTAAATATTTCATAATAAAAGCAGACGTGTAGAGAGACATCCAAGACATTTTTCTTCAATTAATAGAACTGTGTAATTAGACAAGAGTTTATCTATTTGTTACATTTTATGTTCTTGTTAGAAAAGTGTAATTATTAGATTCTCGCTGCTCACCAGCAGGTGGCGCTAACAGACATTTCACTGTGTTTAGATATATGACTGTGCAGGAGTACCTAGAAGAAGTGATGCTGTTTTGAGGGAAATGGTGGGTGAAGACAAACACCAACTATTAATTTAGATTTCTTTTGTCTTTGCTTTGCATTTTGTTCATTGATAACATAATCTATTTTTGAAAGCACTCTTACTTTACAGTATTTTCCCCCACACCTGCCTAAAACTCTTGCTGATTATCTACTCAGCAGTATAAAAAAGTAGGTCCATCAGCTGCAAAATTAAAATGCTATCAAATCAATCAATCAATCAATCAATAATAATAATAATAATAATAATAATACATCAGTATAATAATACATATAACAATATAACTGCATACTGAATACTTTAAAGGGAAGTAGTCTTGTTGGTAATACTTCAAATTTCACATACGTAACATTTTGAATGCAGTATTTTTATAGTACTTCTACTTTTACCTATAAATGATCTTAATGCTTGTTCCTCCACAGCCTGTTTTGGCAATCAACTGTTTAAAATCTTGATTTCTGAACAGGGAAAGGATTTAGATTCAAAAGAAACTTTAAAAGCTGGCATCTGAGAGCTGCACGTTATGAAAGTGAGTTTAAAACTATTATATCGCAAAGCAAGTGTAATTCTGAGCACAATCAGCTGATTTAAACAGCACATGTCAGCTGATACTGTTGTTACACAGTTTGTCCACCAGAGGACAGTGTTCCACAGTGTCACGCTCAGGGCACGTCTCGGTCACAACTATAAAGTGTCAATATCAGATTATTTAAACTCTCAGGTATCAATAGTATCTGCCCCAAATATCCATAATTTAAAGGGCTATAACTGTTACACAGGATAAATAATTTAGCTTTTACTGCAACAACAGCAGTGATGTCCTGTTAAACTGTAAGGGAACGCTGACACACACACATACAGAGCTTTGGGTGCAGGTCCTGGTCCCTGAGGAGCAGAAGGACTGGTTTTGGCAAAGGCCTGGTACCAGCAGCCCTAAACAAGGCGTCACCTTTCTGTCTGTTGATGTATGTTGTCTGTAGTGTTGTTACCTTTAAGTTTAAGGTTACTGAGATTCAGAAACCTTTTAAATGAGGTCGACATGTGAGTTTAGTAAACATCTAAATAATGTTTGTTCTCTGCTTTTTCTTCCTGTTGTTTTGCGTCAGATGAACTTAAGATTTGCTGTATAAGATCCATCAGGTGGATACGTGAGACGGACAGCTGCGAGGTCTCGATCTGCTCCACGACACGCAAAGTTCTCTGGAATTTTTATGGAAGGTGTGGATCTGGCCAACTCAAGACCAGGTGCACATTATTCAAGCCACCAGCATCTACCTGCTCCACAGGGAGCTCTGCAAAAAGCAGCAGGAGGAGCTCAAGTCCTACAAGCCCAACAACAGAGGCATGATGTGTCTCTGCACAAAGTGACGTCTACTACACTGCTTCAAAAACATTGTAATGTTCATACAGTAAGGAGCACCCTAACCTAAACCTCATAGACTACAACTGTTTACATGTATTAACGTTTCATCCAGTGTGACAGAACACATCAAGGAGATACAGGAGGGCAGAGTGCAAACAGTCAAACGCAGCTCAAAAGAAAACGTCAAAATAGACTTAAAACTTTTAATATCTACTGTAGTCTGTGGTGAACAAACGGCTGATAATTCATTTCCAGAACAGAGGCAAGTTTACCACAATGAACCTTCAGCCAAATGGGCAAACCCTGGTTCACTTCAGCCTGCAAGTCACCACCTGAGAAAATCAGGTTTTTCAACACTCATGCAGTGAGGTGAAAGTCGGTTCATCGACCTACTGAGGGGTTTTTAATGACCGTGTTAAGGCGTAGACCTGCACTATATCTGGGATGTACACTCCAGCTGCCAGTAGATGTCAGTGTGTCATTTGAAATGAACGTCCATCAGGAACCTCAGCAAACTAAAACAGGAAATTAGATTTTAACTGTTTATTAATCGCGGAATTAAAGAAGTTTTACCTTTAATAAACTGTTGAGAATATAAGAGGAAAGATCGCTGGAAGAGTTCTGCATCCAGAGGGCTTTTTTAAATAAAACTATATTTAATATATATTGCATAAAATCCATTTTATTTTCCAATTAACACTCAGACCGAATACAATTAATTACAAATATGTCAGTGTTATTGTGCTTTATGGCAAAACTTAATCAGCTGTGTAATAAAGAGTAGGGCCTATAAATATATTATTTTACACATTCTGCAGAACCCGGGTTATGCTGCATTATTCCCTCAGTTTCCTTTAATTTAAATATCTGGTGAGTTGATCAATAAGGTTTGGCTATCTTCTTAAATATTATTCTGTTGAAGAAATTGAAATTGAAATTAATGAGGAAAATTAGAATTGGCCATGACAAAGGATAGAAATACGCACTTGACTAATTACACATAATAACTACTGTACCTGAAAGAATATCAAGATGTTTGATTCATTCAACCTTTATTTAAACACAGGATGCTTCAGTCAGAGAGCAGCCTGCATCCCACCATAAAAGCAGCTGAAAGTGTTGCAAAAAATGCAACAAAAAATCATTAAAGGAAACAAACAAAGATGAAGTTAAGAGATAAGAGGACAACTGAAAAAAAGACAAAAGAAGGGCATCAAACCATCGATATTTCCAATCACCTATAAATTATTAACTTACAGCCGGTGGCTGCTTCAGGAGCCCGGACATCTTATTCAATAAACACTCTCCCAAACCTAATCTTTAAAACTGCATCAGTCACATCCAACATTCTTTAAATTATTGACTGAGGTTTTTATTAAAGCTAATTAATGACTGAACAAACGGATCCTGTGCTGATAGTTTTAAAGACAGCGTTATTTTAATTGTGACATCTTTAATGCATCAGCAGCGGTTTCTCCGGTCTGTCCTATCTGAACCCGGAGGGGGAGACAGAGGGGGGAGTCAGAGAGGGAAGGAGGGAAAGAAGTTAAGTGTGGAAGTGCAGAGAGGGTGGGCGCGGTGAAAAACTGCGCATCCTGGACTCCGCAAAGCCCCGCAGCATCCCGGTGAAACACCCGCCGGTGAGGAAGGTTCCTCTCTTCTCAAAGTCACTTCGGTGTCTGTTTCACGGTGTTTTTCTAACTTTGCTTGTGCCGGATGGACCCGTGATGCGGAGCCACGCCGAGAAGTGAACTTTCCCCGTCTACGCTTCTCATCCACGCGCAGGGCGCAGACTCTTTCTGGGCAGGACTTACTTTTCCCCAAAATACGCGCTCCGCTCCGCCGCGCGCACTCCTGTAGATGGGATTTCATGTTTTTTGAAGGGGATTTCTGCATGATGGTTTTATTTCTTCCTCGCTGAGAGAAAAAAAAGTTTGACTTCAACAAACGTGAAGAAGGAAAAAATCGAGGCTGAGGAGTCGAGAGGAGATCCGAGCGGACAAAACTCGCCCGGGACGAGAAGAGTGGGTGAGTGTGAGTCGCTGTTGGCCATGTGCTCATGGGAAAACAGCGGAGCTATAATGTCTGCGAGTCAGTGCGGAGTGAGTTTGTTTGGAATTAAACCATGAGATCTGTCTCTGTTAGCGGGTTTCTTTTCTTTTAGGACTTTAATGAAGTCCCGTTCTTCATAATGTTCTGTTCTGGTGTTTCTGAAATATCACTCTAATATCTTTTAAAGTTAATGACTCACTCTTTTAATAACACAACGTCAATATTCTTTAGCCTTTAACGCCATATACCTGCTGCTTTCACTGCATATTATCATTTTGTGTAATTATTAGGACAAATAAACAAACACAGCGAAGAGGGTTTTTAAAGACTGGATGTATAGAATGAGTGCATTTCTTGGAAAGAGTTATTTCAGGTTATTTGAGGTTTACAATGAAGCTGGAATTCCTGGAATTTGCAACCTGATATTTAAGATGCTCTATAAACCAGCCTGCAGAGAAATGATTTCTCCTCCCTATTTTCATTCTGGGATCTGTTTGCACCTTTTTCAACCATTATTTGTATTAATTTTCAAAGATATTTAAAGTCGTCTGCTAGTCAAAGTGCCTCTCTGCATCACTAAAATAAGTGGAAGTGAATCCTTTGTGTTTTATCCCTCAGCTCGTACTGATTTCCTCTTAAATGTAACACAGAAGGCCTCTTTAACCTTAAAATTAGAGATTTTTCTGCAGCTACACAGAAGGCCTCACAGATTTAAGTGTTTTCTTTTATTGGACATAGAAGCTGATTGAATCATCATTTTTACATCTCATAATTGAGACAAATGTGAGAAAGTAAAACAAAAACCTGAGTGTAAAGCCCTCCAGGCTCGTCTCCGTTTGCCTCAGAGTAATTTTTTTTGATGCTGAATGGCCGGTTGTGTTCATTTGCATCAGAAAAAAGTTTTAGTGCATTTGCTATTGTGCAGAATGAAGAGTTCCAGCAGTCAGGGAGCGGAGAGGGGGGGGG
>JAPMOB010235500.1:28373-53757 GCA_029875015.1 Lepomis gibbosus
GCCCTTCACATTATTCAGGATGACATGGGGGCTTCCCAAACCTGTGATGGGGATGTCACTTTCATCCTGCCCTGAGCGCCTTCCCTCGCTGTCATTTTCACACATTTCCACCCCCGCGTCCCGTTTGTTCGTCAGTACTGATTGCAGCTCTGATTCTCTGGCACATCTGTGGTGAGTTTAATGACTGAAACACGCGGGGAAATGATGGATTCAGTGCAAAAAAAAAAGGGGGAAAGTAAAGAAAGGAGTCTGGCATGCAGGGCGCGTTAAATGTGAATTGGAAGTGAGTAAAACGCCCTGCTGTGAGGACTCAAAAGTCTCTTATCCCACAAAACAACAAGTCCACACCAATTACGCCATGTGGCCCCGGGGCAGTTGTTCCTTGTGGGTTTTGTGGTGAAAAGAAGCATCAGAGGCTTTACACAAGCTGGGAAGTAAATCCACAAAACCCAAAGGGGAAAAAGCTCCCTGCATCTTTTAAAATCTACCACCAAAACCTCCAAACAGGCTTAAACACACACATTAAATTTGTAGGTAGAAGCGGTGCGACTGAGACCATCGCTGTTTATTTTAGCTTCGTCTTTCCTCCGTACGACAACCAAACCAAGCTGCAGGCTCAAATTTAGGACCTGCAGCTGTTATTTTCACGATGAATCTGAAGAGTCAAAAAGCAAATCCCAATTTTTAAATAATCTAAATGTAAATACTTTACTGTCTAGAAGAAGAACAGGAGAGTAAGAAAGAGAGATGATATTTGAGAAGCTGCACAAAAATGCTCCTGAATTACTAATCAATTATAATAATTCAACTTTGCTGACACATCATGAGGTGAGCAAACCAGCAGGCATTTACTGCAACATGTGAGAATTAAAAATGTTTTAAAGCAAAGTCAAGCAGAAAAAAAGTTTTTTACAGCAGAAACAATTAGTTAATTCTTTTAAGAAGTAAAAAGACCAATTATTCTCTTAAATGTGGGGATCTGCTGCTTTTCTCTGTTGTATCATTGCAAACTGGATATATTGGGCTCTTGGACTGTTTTAAAGACTTATGAAGGATTTTTTTCAACTAATTAATTAATAATTTGATTAAAAAAACAACAGATTAATCGATGATGATCCAAATCGTTAAAGTTGTGAGTGTGCAGATGTTTCAGGCTGCTGCGCTGCCAGCAGCTCCCTCTGGTATGTTTGGATTACAGCCGTTATGGTTTTCTGTTGAAGTGGATTACACTGTTTGCTTTTCTCACTGACTCCTGCTAATCACCTCAAACAGGTTCAGAAGTTACATCAGGATTATTTTGCCAGTACAGCGGGGACACATGAGGACAGACTGTAGAGAAGTTAAACGATGCCTCTGTGAAACTCTCTCTCTCTCACTGAGCTTTACAAACATTTATTTTGCCAGTTACTCTGAAACTCTGGTCACTTTTTCCACCAGATCTTAGAAAACACAAGAAACTTCCTCCGACAGAGGAAAGCAGCTATCAGGCAGCTGCAATTACACATGATGAAAACCGAGCCGTGTTTAATGCAACGGCATCACACACACAGACCAAGAGACGTCAGAAATCAAAGGTCCAGGGGCCGCTGGGGGCCTGTAGTTCCGGAGCTCTTCGGGATCAGCTTTGATGCGTCTTTTAATTAACTCCTGAAGGGACGGCGGTAACGCCACGATCAGGCCTGACAGGCGCCGAGTGGAGCAGGGGCGCCCGTGTGTGAAGGATGGCCCACGCTGTGAGGACAGACGCCCACGATGACATGTTGACACGTCGAGAAAACGAATGATCCCAGATCTCAGAGAAGTGTTTGCCTCTCTCTGTGGGGACGGATCATCCTTCAGCGGGCCGGTTCGGTCATCACAGGGCGGTTATCACCAGACGTGTTCAGTGATCGCCTCGTGCTGACTGGCTGCTTCTTGATGAAGAGCCTCTGCCTTTTCCTCGTGTGACGAGCAGCTGAAGCGAAAACAAGCTCTTGAAACGCTGCCAAACCGCAGCAGCATCGACCAGGCTGAGCAACGAGCGGGACGGCTTTCTGGTTTGTTTTTTTCTTGCCCCAAAATTTTTTAACATGTGGCGCCCGGCCCATGTGGTATTCTTTAGCAATCTTCCGTGAGCTCCATCAGACCTTGAGGTCATGAGGAATCTGTCCGGCCCCCGGACGCCCCCTTCTTTCCTCCCTGCAGGAAGGGAGACAAACTTCATCTCAGGGGTGGGGGTNGACGGGGGCCCCTGAGGTTTTCCTCTGTGTCACAAGGTATTAGCTCTGCTTTCAGGTGAGAGTGGCGCTGCTGCAGTTTGACAGCTGTAAGGCTGAGAGCACAAACTTTCATTCTGACGCGTCGCCACTTTAGACTGAGCGACTTTCAGCTCTGCAGAGACCAAAACACACCACGGACCTGAAATACTCCGCTTACAGTCCTGCCTTCCACCAACACTACAGAAGCCAAATGTGCACAAGAAAAGTAGTATAAAGCAGCAGAAAATAAAAAACAGTAGAAAAAGCTCAGAGCTGTACTGAAGTACAGTATTCAAGTAAACTATGTAGTAACATCACACCAAGCTTGGCACATAAGAGCTCAGCAGACTAAATCACAAAATATATGAGATGTATTTTCCCTGATAATGTTGATATTTAATCATTTATTCTTGTCTGTTATTTTACTCCAGATGTCTCATTCTATATGACTTGGTCTGTTTTTTTAAAATTTATATAAGAATCTCACCCTTTTTTTTTTTATAAACATGTGGTTCTAGTTAAAGTTCAATTTCTAGTCCCACATTCCTATATTCCTATTCCTATAAAATTCCTATAAATAAAACATTAGCCCAGCGTCATTATTATCTGAGACGTATGCACACAGAGCAGCTGTAGGTTGGAGCTTGAGAGCCACGAGGGTCCACGTGATGTACATTTTATCATCTGCGTATGTGCACTAGGGCCTAAGTGCCCCAAAGAACATGTTTGAACAGGTTTATGTCGACAGACACCAAATGTAGTGTGAACAGAAATGTGTTCATCTGCAGCAACGTGAAGATACTCTTCAGTTTATGTCGCTAAAAAATACAGATTCAAGTCTTTAGTAGTATTTGACTGCATTAAGCTCTGCAGGTGTTCTTGTTATTGTGTCCACACCCTGTAGGCATGCACACACACACACACACACACACACACACACACACACACACACACACACACAGTTGTTGCCTGCCAGCTGTGACTCAGAGCAGCAGGGAGTTTCCCTGGACGCATCAATGAGTGTCCAAACACCCATCAAACATTCCTAAAAGGTGGAAAGTCAAGTTTGAATTAGTCGGTGTGGTGTGTTTGTGTGGTGACGGTAAAGTGAACTCTTGTGATTGTAATGTAGACATTTAGCTCTCAGATGCTGTTACCATGGTAGGGTAGACAGTGAGGAAAGAAAAAAAAACGACCAAAACAACTTCATGCAGCAAAGAGTTCATTTCAACCCAGACTTTTGGACCGACATGCTCGAAAGGTTCCCACACTCACCTGGACATCAAGTTCAAGGGTGTTTCAATGAGTTTCACGATCTTGTTTGATAAACTTTGGGGAGAGAGAAGTCTAAAGTCTCTGCTCATGATCTGTCACAAACCTTTTTACAGTTTTATTAAACCAATCGGTTTTAAACCTGCTGCTGTATCAACACAAGTCCCACCATTGGGTCTCCTGCGGCATGTGTTGCTCTGAGGGCAGAGGACGTGTTCAATTCTGGATTTTAAAGAGGATTTGATGTTTGGGTCAAAACAAAAGTACTCGTTAATCAGTCCTTTGTTGTACTGAGCAGCACGACAGCGTGGATCTGTATGAATGTGGCGCTGGATGAAGTAAAGTTAAAAAGAAGGACGTACCGTAGGTGTTGAGAAATTAAAGGAGCCTTCCGGGCAGTGAGGAGGAAGTCAGTGGTCCAAACTGTGGCTGTAAAAACAGCGAGTGGCCGCGCCGTGGCGGGACCATTTGGCCGAGGGTCAGGGATCAAAGCGGCAGGTCAACCTTGGCGGTCAGCGTGGACTTCACGCCGGCGGCAGGCAGAGCTGGGGGTACACACATATGGCAGGACTTTAGCGCTGAGTTGAGAAAGAATAACAGAGATCACATTTAACTGATGAGCAAATGGGTTCAGCTTGGACAAGATTGATTTGACGCGGCAAAAATCAAACCTGCGACCTAACGAATTTAACAAGGAATTTAGTCTTTTTCCAGACTTGTTATTTGAAGCATTCCTGAACTTTAGTAATTTGTTTAACAGCCTTAGCATGCAATGTGCATGAGCAATATGTGGGGGGAAAAAATATATGACAAAAACAAATAGATCATTGGCATATATTTTAATATTGCAGCATAGGGAGCTCGAGCCATACATCACATTTTCACAAACTCACTTAAAACAAACCCACAAACCAACTTTACTTCCTCTTTCTTCTTTTACTTTGTTAAGATTCATGTTCTTTTGTTGAAAAAGTATCTGAGCGAGCAGCAGCATCGCAGTCGTATTTATTCACATTCGGTCAAAATGATGTAGTTTTGGGATTTTTATTGATTGTTTGTTCAGTTCATGTCAGAAAATATTGACAAATATGATCAGCACGTCCAAGAGCAGAAGGTGAAGTCTTCAAATTCCTTGTTTTCTGGTAACCAACAGAAAACCCCCAAAATAAAGCAGAAAAAAACATTTGAGAAGCTGGAACTGGTGAATGTTTGCTATTTTTCCTTGATAAATTACCAAAATAATTTTCTGTCACTGGACTTGCTGATTAATCAGCTGATTATTTCAGCAGTGTTTGCAGGTCCTGCACTGTGAAACAAAAGGTGCCTCTGTGCAGGATATATGATTGAATGAGTGAAGAACCAGCACGTGTGGCCGCTCTGATGTGAAATACTTCCTCACTGTGAAGTTGAGGAGAGCTGAACTTTCCAAGCAGTGAAATAACAGAGCACCAAACACAGGAATGCTAAGATGCCTTGATGTGCTGCTACTGCAGAAGAAGAAACACCGCGAGGTCAGGGTCTGCTGTGGCACACAGGAGGGAGGCGTTCACTCAAGTAGTCCGGTCAAGGAGTCGAGCTGAATCGCTCTGCGGCGGGGATTTCTCCTTCTGAACTCAGCCGCCACATCTGTTTGCTGTTGGTGAGGGCAGGAGGAGATCAGCCACAGGATATTGGACATCCAGGCGGAGGGGTGTGAAGCTGCTAACACCGGCAGAGGCTGTTTTTCCTCCGCTAAAGGACAAATGGTGAAACAAATAATAAAGGAAGAAACAAACAAGAGGCTTTATCATGCGTGGCCCCGTGGGAATACTCCTGCTCCCTTGTGCTCTGTTTTTAGCTTTCTGATTTGGGCCTCGTTGCTTCTCTTGGAAGTTAAGAGGAACAAGTCTGGGAAGTCGGTATAAATTCAAATGTCACTGTTAGCCTCTATTTGTACATTCGCCGCTCGCACAATAAACAACCCCCCCTTCGCTCGAAGCTGTATTCTATTTAAGACTCGCCACCGACCTGGGCTTCTTTTACGGGATAGCTATTATTCAAAGGAGAATAGGTGTAGGGCCCAACCATAAATTCCAGCAAGTGGCCCTTCGAAAGGGGTACCGCGCCGAGGAATTGACTGCGTGCTCTGTGATTTTACTCTGGTGCGCTGTGACCTTTTGAGTTGAGACGGAGTCATTTGTTTGGTTGACAAGAGCTGCTCTAATAATTCAGGGGGACAGTGGCTGCCGGTGAGACTCGGTGATGAGCCAAACTGTACTCTTGGAAGCCGGCTACACCTAGAAGGCAGAGGCATTTGTTTTCCTCACGCAAGGAGTACCCTCTCACGTCGTGGCCCCTCCACAGGACTAATCTATATCTTGTGTGTCTGAGCGTTTGTGGGCCCTTAATTTTCACTGTGTCAGGGGTGTTATGTTTGGAGGACTTACTTTGATATTTTTGGAAGAACTCCACCCCACATGCTGTGCATGAACAAACTCCCTGCAGCCGCTGCAAAGGAAAAAGAAGATCATGATTTATAAGGGCCGCCGTTTATTCATTAGGTTTCTTCAAGTAAAACAAGTAAAAATCATACATGTGCAGAAACAATACAGGATAAATTCATGTAAAAGCACAAAGAAGAGGGTCATCATTTAATCACTAAGTGCAGGAAAACTGCAAAAATATGGTTATATATTTAACAAGTAAAGAAAAGAAAAGCGTGTTTGTGTTCCTTTCAGAGAAACTGAAAGTAAAGATTCAAGTAAGGGAGAGGATGAACTGACAGAACAATTGATTTGAGCACAAAGACTTGGGAGAAAGCACGGGGGAGGGGTTACTCTGAAGTTGTTGTTTGTTCCCTTAAATAACTTTATTGTAAAGATCTCTTTGTTGGCTATTATACTCAAATGAATCATTGTGTGTCCTTTCAAGTGACCCTACAGTCAACAGTGGGAGGGGACAGTTAATTACACCACTAACTGAGCTGTTGACTTGCTAACGCAGTTGTTAGGCACTCCTGCAAGTAAAACTCACTGATGTTTAGGTAGCTGCTCTCCTTCGTCACCAGTACACGACTTCTTCTCTTACTTTTATTTAGGGGCAACATTACACTTTGTGTTTGAGTTGGCAGCTCATCGCTAATGTTACTTCCACCTATGCTAAAGTATGAAGTTGCTGGTGTATAACTATTAGGTAATAAAATACTGAATATTAAAAAGGTGACATTACACTGAGGTTAAAATACTTTCCAAGGTTAAGAGGCTAACACCAATGTCCATGCTTCTACATCAGAACTTTATAAAGGTCACCCCATGTTTCCTAATTCAGTCATTAACACATGTAAATGTGCTGGTAAAAGGCAACACTCACCAACATTTAACATTAACATTTCATTAATATATTATATTAGTTCAAAGCTTTTGAAAGCCTGCAACAGTAACTGTTCCTTCACAAGATGAGAAGCTAACTTCCTCTTTGCATCTTAGTTCAGAGATATATCAAAACCTGACTAGTAGTAGTTATACTGTTGTTTAAATCTCCTTTCAGGCTGCAGCGCCAACACAAGAGAAGTTAACTCACTAACTCTGTTTGCTAAATAAACCTTAGTGTTAGTGTTTGTGCTAATAAAATGTAAATGAGAAAACAAGTTTTAAAAAAACTAAACCCTCAATTTCATGTTTTTGCACCAGTGGTATTTACAAAGTTTATTAAAAAGTAACGCACACTGCCTAATAAACGCTAACGTGTTCAGGAACATATGTGAACTTCAGGTTTTGCTAAAAGCCAAATATAGGCTTACAATTTTTGGTTTATATGCTGAAAAGATGAACACGAGGTGCTGCCTCGCCCACACAGTTTAGCTTTTAGCTGCAATGCTAATGCAACTTACTTGCTAACTGCTACCGTATGCTAGCTAGTATGTGTCGGGCTAATATGCTGAAAATGTGACCGGTAAATTATAATGTAGCTAGTTAAAAGCTTTTCTAAGGCTGCATTGCAAACAGTAGCCTAATCTTTAACAAGATTATTTTTATTTTACAGGATGCCAAGTTGCAGTTAGTGAGTTCAAACTACCTTCAACGGAACAAAAGAGCGAACGTTATTGATAATAATGGACACAGATTCAGGAGCGACACGCTGTTACAGTTTTTTATTATTCTTACAGAAACATCTTTAAACCCCAAAACTATCTACACTAACTTCTAAAAACAAATGAACGCTGTCAGGGACACCTGTGAGAAGATGGCCGCTGTGTTTTACAGTAGTTTAAATGTTCTTTGAGGCTGCACCAATCACAAAGCTGCTAAATGTGTGAACAGCAAATGTTAAGTCTGACTAATAATGATTTGCGAGGACAGATCAGAGGGCCGCGAGCGTGAAAGACTGCCATTATGTGCCTCATATATCACCTCAACTAAAAGGAGCCTGTGTGTGGTGAGGCTTCGCTCCCGGCCTCTCACACCTGTTACACTGATTCATCCGCAGCAATAAAGACACCAGACAGAACTGTCAGTCAGAAGCTCGGCTTAGTTAAAGAGGCAGTAAAACGGGTTCGGTCATTTACAAACTCAATGAAGTGCCGGTTCATCGAAGTGTGTGACCTACAGTCGTCGTATTGTTAGATGGTGTTGTTACAGGGGCCGTCCCGTAATCAGAGGGTCACAGGTCTGGTTCCTGAAACTGACAGTGAGTCAGTTTGCGGGTATTTCCAGTCAACGCTTCCTAAAAGAAGGTTGTAAGAATGTAAACTGTGGAAGTCTGCTGTGAAACACTCCAGATCATTAAAGATGCTTTACATGATGCAAGAATTATGACGCAAACTCCCCCGTTCAGACATCTAAATGTGATGTTGGACATAATATTCAGATCCTTCACTTAAATAAAAGTAGAAATTCTCCATGAGAAGTGAAAACATTGTTTTTTTATTATTATTTACTTACATTATATTATTGTTTAACTATTATTAATATGTGTAAGCAGCATTCATCATTCTGCTGTCTATTATAGGAGTGCTATAATAAATGTATTACTTAACAATCATATTTATGTTCAAAGAATAAAAAATCTGTTTAACAAACACAGTGAATCAGCTGATTTTAACATGTTGAGAATTACGTTTGACCAGTTTTGGAAAATACTGAAAGGTGTTTCTTAAACCCACTCAAATATTTACAATATTAGATGGACAAAGTATTAAAAACACTTCTCAGTATTGTGCAGTACAGTTCAAGGAAGAGCACAAACTACGGTCTAAAACTATGTCAGTAATAACATCATAGCCTTCATGAAGGTTGGATCTTATTCTTGTAAGCTATATATTTATTATCTATATCTGCACTTTTGTTAGAATTCTTCATTCATCACTGTGATTATCTTTTGTATCTGAAAGCAGGCCTGCTACTAACGAATTTCTCATGAATTGATTAATTGTTTTGTCCATAAATGATCAGAAAATACTGAAAAATGCCAATCATAGTTACTCAAAGCACAAAGTGAAGCAAAACCTAGATACAATAAAGATTAAGGTTAGATAAAGATAACATGATAACAAGACCAGCAATGTGGCTGAAATCTCAAAAAAGCTAGAAGCGGACCTTTGAGTTTGGTACATTTTGTCACACAAATATCAATCAGTAAATTCACACCGATATAAAACACAAACAAATCGTACATTCTCACATTTGAGAAGAAACAACCAGAGAGTGATTGACATTCCTAAAGTTATTTCCTAATTTATTAACCAACTAACTGTTCCATCACGACTCAATAAACTTGTTTTTAATATCAGGATTGCATATGTAGCTTTGGTTTCAAACAGCAGATTTACCTCAGCTGATCTTTGACTGAATTCAATCTGAGCCTTCTGCCTTAATAAAGAACCTTTTTAAAGGAAAATCTAAATAACATTATGGAGGCTGAAGAAAGAGTCTGCTTCATTTCTGTTCCAGCTTTGAAGATAAAGTAGTATTGTTCTAACTGTTCGAGCCGCAAAGCCTGCCTGAATGGTGCTGGTGGAAAGGTCAATAGTCAAATAAACTTTGATGACATGTGAGCTAAGACCTCCGCCTCCTCATCCCCCGTCCCCTTTAACCCCCAAAACCCCCCGCGTCCGACCCCCGCGTCCCCGCTGCCAGAAAGCAGATTGAGTCGTGAATCGCAGGGGTTCTCGGGAAGACAGAAAGCCCCCGCGTGGTGTGCTGTCTTTCAGGGGAAAAAATCCCTCGACATGTTTGCCCAGTGCTCGAGGATAATCTCATAGGTTGAGCAAAGATAAACAAGTAGCAGAGGGCCGTGTGTGCCGAGGCGGGCGCCACGTGGAGGCGGCCGAGGGATTCACGTTAAGATTTTAGGCATCAAGCCGTGAATCAGCAGTTTCTAATGAAGGATACTGGACGGAGAGCAGCTATTCTGGGTTTTGAACAACTGTTTGCAAGGTCAAGAATGTCACATTCAAGCTTTGTTTCTCTTTAACTCACGAAACTGGAAGCTATCCGGGATAAAATCTGCAAAGTAACGATGTCAATTAGTGTGATTTCTTCCACTATTAATAAAAACCTAATAAATATTTCAACTGCACAAATGAACTTTAAATCTCAACCACTTCAAGACAACGAAAGGTGTGTTTTCATGCAGCAGCAGCAGCTCTGTGTTGACGGCTTGTGCTTCAGTGATTGAAACTCTTTCGGTGTTTATCTCAGATCACACTCCTGACGCGCCCTTTCACGAACGCTCTTCAGCAGGAACATCCAAGTGCTCTCAGTGCTTCCAGAGTGTGTCTTGAGTGAATCCTGAGTGTACTCATCTCAAATTAACACTCTGTTTCCTCAGCGCGGCCCTCCGAGTGTTCCCCACTCAGTCTGAATTAAAGCTCCTTTTGTGTTTCTTTCACTTTCAGAGACGTCGGCAATGGAGACTTCCACATCGAGAGCCACCGAGAAAAAAGACAAAATGGACGGGAACGGATTCTCTGACCTCCCAAAGAAACCCTCGCCGTCAGATATGAGAGGTAACGCGCTTTTCAAAAGCAGCGGGCTGGATGTGAGTTTCGTGTCCGGCTGTCTGTCGGGCCTCTGCGTGCTGTGTGACAGAATGAGCCGAGGTGTCGCAGGCGCTCAGCCAGGGGGCAAAGGGGGAGCCAACACGGCCGATGAAATATACATTTCAAAGATAAAGTGCCTTCTTGGGAGCCGATGCTCGTGGCTCTCCTCAGGCCTGATAAGGTACCAGCAGCAGTCAGAGGTGACTTACAGTAGATGTCTGATAGGAATCCTAAATAGACTCAGGTCTTAAAAGAGCATTGTTAATGCGGATCGCCTCGGTATCAAGGTCTGGTGTGTACAGTCGAGGAGTGTGGCACCATTTGAGCCCATAAACACTGATGAATAGATAACATGACAAGAGAAGAGGGGGGGGGGGCAGGTGAGAACGAGTGTTTGTGTTGTTGAACTAAATCAAGAGTAGCAGCGATCCTCTCTCGCAGGGGAGGCTCAGGCACATAGAGAGGATACATGTTTTAAAGATGTCAGTGAACGTGTGATGAAAGCCCGGAATAATGAGGCTGAAAGACCTTGTTCTTACCTCCAGAGTATAAAGGCAGAAAAAAAAAATGTAAAAATGGCTGGGGCTGGTAGAGCCGAGGACGACACGGAGCTTCAGAGACTGACAAAGATGCGGACTGATGGGCTGCCTTTGAAATGGAAATTAAACGCGTGATTTAGTGACATTTTTACTCATTAATGAAGGACTTGGTGGCCTGCCATTATAAAGAAACACTCATTAATTGATAAAGAAGGAACAGAGATTGAAACAGAGCCCAAAAGGAGAAAAAACAACTGTGCTTTACAGGATAGTTCTGGTTCATTACACCTCTTTTTATTGGACATGATAACACTGTACTTATCAAAGCAAAGCATGCTGAGATCTGGGAACACGACAACATCAACAACACAGATTCAAATCAGACGAATCCGCAGCACAGAAAGGTTCGTCCAATGCAAAGACTGGGTGTCAGTGCAGGAAGGACCAGTTGATGAGGAAATGTTTGGCAAGTTATTAGGATGTTACAGAGTAAAATGAAGCATTTAAATTCAAATGTCAAGCAGGAAGTCGGTGTGCACGCTGGAATGAAAGGTTCCAACAAACATTTAGGGAAATAATTTTACAGTTCGTCTTTGTTTTCTCAGATCCTCACTTCTTTTTAGCGGTGTCGTCATGTCCACAAATCCCAGCTATGAACGTTAAGAGTACAATCTTATTGTTTCTGATAGAACTGAAGGACAAACTGCAAAAACAAGCTGAACCAGGCTTATCCTTTAAGTTTCTTTCACGGGTCGGGGAAATCTGTAGAATGGGAATGATTTTTTCCTGGAAAGCTTGGCGTTTCAGGCGTTTTTACATGCATACTTTAGCTTCACCAGATATCGATGTTGCTTCTCAGCTTTAAACAGAAGCAACAAATCCATGAAGAATATTTCCCCCGTAAGCATTAAAAAATCTGAATGAACAACGGCAGCATCTGTAGTTTGACCTGTCGAAGCGGTGACCCACATTTAAAGTACACGAGCAACCTGCTGGTGAAAGTCCCGTGAATCCGAGGTGAGGACGACATTAGAGCCAGAAAGGATGCATGTTTTAAAGATGTCAGTGAACGTGTGATGAAAGCTCGCTATAATGAGGTTAAAAGACCTTGTTCTTACCTCCAGAGTATAAAAGGGATGAATTACTGAAAAAAACACTGAAGGCTGGTGGAGCGGCGCCGAGGACGACACCGTGTCGGAGAGATTGACACGGATGCAGATTGACGGGCCACTTTTGAAATGGAAATACAGCCAGTGATGAAGTGACGTTCCTCCTCTTTAATGAAGAACTTGGTGGCCTGCCACGATGAAGAAATCCAACATTAATTGTTCATAAGAGAATATCAATGTAGGACAGTTTTACATGTGCAGTTGGCGTGTTCGGCGCTCTATTTCTTGACATGATCTTCTTCAATATGGGAGCAAAGCTGAAGTCTTCCCCTGGACTGGATTATAAGGACAGTCTCAGGGTGCCTCAGTGGTCGGAGCTCACAAGTCCTTGAGCAAGGAACTGGCTGAAAACAGACCCGAGTAATCAGGTTTAGAAACATTTAAAGTAATGTTGATGCAGAGTTTTAGTTTAGTCCCTGTTTGTCCACAGGGACAGTTTCTTCTCAACTTCTGTCCACAACATCTTCTGTAGTTTATCCAAAGAAGTGTCACAAGAGCAAAGACTTAAATCTCAATTTCCATGATTAAGAGTTTTCTAACAAGCAGTAGGAGGTGAAAGTCTTTTAGGCTCGACCTTTGATTAGCTAGCTTTGGTGTCTTTCATGCCTTAATCAGCTGTGATCATTAATGTGCTTCAAATGTGATAATGAGCTTCATTTACTTACATTGGTACATTATAACAAACTGAATATTTTGGGGGTTTTTGGACAGTTGGTCGCACAAAGCAAAATATCTTTTCCATTACTGACTGTTTTCCAGACCAAACTCTTAATCAAATAATCAAGAAAACAACAGCTTAATAAATAATGAAAGAAATAAGCAGTTTGTTGGTGAAATTGACGTCTGTCTGATATTACTAAGAGGTGTACTGTAGACAGAAGTGTGTGTGGTTACTACTCAGACTGAGAGCTGCGTTGGTGCATGTTGCTTCAGGTACCAGTGAGACAATGAAAAACCAGCCAGGAAGTCCAGTTTGAGAAACAGATCCATCAGTCTGGAGGCTTAAAGGCTGCGCAGGGGTTTACAGTATCATGAGGTACAGTTTAAAACCGGTTCAGAGCTTCTTCCTGTGTGTGCACCCCCGCTGTGCCAACACTGTGGCCTCATTGGAATAAATGAGGGGGCTTGCAGTTTTTGCATGCAGTGCTAATGCGGGTCTAAACACGGCCTTGGTGTCCTTGAGCACCTGAACCAGATACACCAACAAACTGTCAAACTGTAAAGTAGCCCAGCTTGTTGTGGCTCGAACAAAAGAGGCTGAATCAATTTACCGTCTGCAGAGAAACCATCCAGTTAAGAGAACACAGGTCTTCTGTGAGCTTCAGTCAGACACTGGTGCTCATTTTTACTCCCTTTGTAATACATTTATGGGCGGAGGACTACATGTTTTGCATGTAGTTGAGACAAAATGTTTGATTTGACAGAATAAGAATTAAATTTCACAACGTCAAAGGAAGGTTGAAATATAAAGACAAAAGTCATGATGAAATGACAAAATAAAGTTGTAATTGTCTTTTCTATTTGACTTCTTCTCAGGTTTTTAAATTGCAGGTTTGTTTTACGTTAAAGCTGGATGAATTACTCTCACCACGTCTGCCTGTTCAGTTGAGATTAAAACCTCTTTTTCTTCTCTGAAGGTAAAAGTAGCAGTTTGTTTTTTTCATTTTCTGTTCACAAAAATACTCATTTAACACGACTCTTGTTCCTTTGACCCTAAACCTGACCTCACTTTAACCCCAACTCCTGTTGTATATTTATAAACGGCCATTTTCAGTATCGGCTCCTGAGCCTTTAATCTGCTCTCACCTAAAATAAAAAGTCCCTCCATAACTCTTCTTCCGTATCGGCTTTGTATAAGAGCCCCGTATTTTAATCTTAAATAAACAAGAAGCGCAGATTCGCCGCCGCCGCCTGCTCCCATCTCCACCAATCAGATATCAGCGAAGAGGCTCAGGCCTCAGTGCTAAAAACCACAACCGTCTGCCACTGTGTCGAGACAGAGCAATTACTTATCGCCGTAATATGCATTATTATTCCTGTTGCCAGCTCCTGATAAGTGAATATGCAGCATGAGAGGGAGGCAGATGAGACAAGGTCCTTGAACCTCAGAGCTTATTCCCAAACAAGTCGGTCGAGACAAAAGCAGACGCTTCTAATATACTGCTGCTGTTCGGGGCCCTTTTTAGTGTCAGTGTTTTGTTTACTGTTGGCTGCAGAATTCCTGTCACCTAAGTCATGCCCACCTCTGAGCCTCGACGCAGGCTTTATAACAGCCCGCCCTGTTTTATATTCCCGTCCCGTGTTATTTATTTAGAACAATTTCCTCTCTATCAAAGGACATGGCTAATGCCGAGTTTTAATATGTTATTTACACATAAAAACAAGCTATTTACAGCGGTGCATGTGTGCAGAAGGGAGGAAAATGAATGGGCCCCTGCGCCCCTATCCGATCTGTTATATCACAGTTTAACAATCTGGATTGCTAATAGAACCATTTATCATGGAGCGGTCATTTATTTTATGTGAGCAGCCCAGGTCCCGTTCCCAGAGGCCTATGGAAATGGGGTGCGCATATAATGAAGCTCAAGTGAGAGTCACTTTGTTTAAAAAGTGGATACGCCACGCTCCGAGTCAATTAGGATGGACCCAGGTGCTCCAGACGCTGCTATCTGCTCCTTTTTGATGATCCAACCTCCTCCCCCTCGTCTTCCTGCTCCGTCCACCCCGGGACGTGCTCCGACCCCCCCCCTACATATTTATTTTTTTGGAGAGCGAAGGAAACAGGCTCTAAAATAAAATAAAACTCTGGCACGGTGACTTCTGGACCCGTGTTCGGTGTCATTTATTAGGAATCGGCCCTGGCGGCGCCAGTGTTTTGGGCTGAACTCTCTTCTCCTCCCCTGGCCGAGCCCGGGACTCTGCTGCCCAGTTAATAGATTCAAATGAGCGCTTGTATTTCCTCTGACAGCACGCATCTGTCTGCTTATACAGGCCGGGCCTCGGCGCACAGATTTACGCCATCTCAGGGACCTTTAGGATTTCAATAACCGAAGGTATTTAGAGGGAAAATATTGGTGAGAAATGCAGCAAAATGACAAAGAATCCACCAACTGTTATTGATGTATGTGTCCATTTCTAGACTCGGGCCTTTGAGAATTAAAGTCACCCTGTCTTAAGGAAAGAATTTCCATCTGTTTATATGAATATAAGTCCAGAGACATTTCTTTAAGGCTTGGTGGAAATCTGATTTCCGCTGGATTGGTTATATTTAGAGTTATTGCCTTTTCAAAAATCCATCCTCTTTTTTTTCATGCAGCTTCAGATTAAGTCCAGGAAACACATCACAACTAAACTTGAACCTGATTGGCTCCTCATGCTACATGAATCTCTGACGTTCACTAAGTTGGGCCGGTTTCCAGTCTGGAAATCCTCCGTTGAGGAGCAAACAACACCTTTTTAGCTAAATAAAACATTTTGAGAAAACAAATCTCGCCACTTAACAGCTGTTCTGGAGCTTTCACACATATCACATGCTCTTCATCAGCAGGCGGAGTTTGCTGCATTTTAATAGACATGTAGATTTCTGAGCACTTTAAGGACTTCTCGTCCATGTTAGCTTTAAAGGAGAGGGTCAAAGGTCATTCTTGATATTGAAAGCAGCAGCTAAGAGAACAATCTCACCACACAGTTAATTTAGTTGCTGCCCTGGAGCTTTCGATCAAATCAAATTGTTTTGTCTTTAAAGCCAAAATGGACAAGAAATCACTAAAGCGGTCAGAAAACATCAACAAGTCCACCAATGAAGACCATGTGCAGTGACTGAAAGCCCCACAACAGCGACTAAATAGATTATTTTCTTTTTGAAAACTGAATTATGACGACTGAAAAACATGTGACCTTTAAATCTTTCACCGGTGCAGGTTTCCTTTAGTGGATATTGGAGAGGAAGCTTTGTGTTTTCAGAGGTTTGAGCCGGAGCTCGCTCTTCGTTTCTCTCTCCTCTCTGTCTGTGTCGGTAAACTAGGCCAGAGGAAACTACTGGGTGCCGCTAATGATTTGATTAACTGGCTTTGGTGGCTCATGACATACATCTTGCTGAGAGTGAGTTTGTCATTCGAGAGGGAGATTGATGGGCCGCGCTCAGCGTCCTGGAGCCCCCCGACTCCCTCCCTCGATTCCTCCCTCCATCACCTCCCTGCAGCCTCCCAGGTCTTTCTGCTGAGTCTGGCTGGTCCACAGGGAGGGACCCTGAGTACTTAGCACCTCCTAGGCTGCTCCGGGGCACGCTGAGAGGGAGGAGGGAGGAGGGAGGCCTAAAGAGGCTAAACCGACACACATCTGAGAACATCTTTCAGGAAACAGGAAAAAATTCTTCTTGTTTTAAAATTAGCTTCAAATGCTGCACTAAGCGTAGACACGAAACAAGAAGTCGATTCATCTTTTAGTTGATCAACAGAAAATTAATCAGCAACATTTTGTATTATTCAAAAATAACAAATCTTCACTGATTCCGTCTTCGTGGTTATGATGTTTAGCTTCTTTTATGTGCTTTACAGCATTTTTAATTCATTAATGAATTAATCATTGCATCTTTGACTGTTTAGAAACAACAAGACGCCACGAGAGCTGAAACAAGAGGTTGATCTTTGTTTGAATCAACTAAAAATTACAAACATTGACTGACCTGATTTTCAGCTGATTGATTCCAGCTTCTTAGTTCCTGCTTTTATTTGCTTTATGTCATGTTTTATTAAATATCGTTGCATTTTCTACTGTTCAAACAACAGAATAGAGGACGTCACCTGGGCAACCGCAAACTGTGAGCTTTGATTCTTTAACTATTCATAGACTGATTGAAAAAAAATCAGGAAAATAATCGCTGGTGTTAGGGGTTATAGTCATTTACTTTATGAATATAAATGATGTGATCTTATTCTCATTCTCCAAATGTCAGAGAAATCTGGAAGAAATCCCTCCATCCACTAATTACCTGTGTACCTGTGTTACCTGAAACATCAGTCATAGAAGGGAGTCAGCGTGTCCACCCATAATTAAACCCTGGGAGTGTGGAGAAGGAAGGATTTGTGATTGGAAATGTTTTGACCAGATAAGTTTCAGATCAGAAAATGGAGCATGATTGCAGCTGCTCTGCTAATATCCACAGCAAACTGCTGCGTCAGGCTCAAGGATTAATCATCACCCTTAATACAAAGACAAGCTGCTGATAAGCAACAGAATGACATTTTGCCTATATAGTTATTTATACTGGAGTATCAGCTCACTACAGCGGCCCTGTGTATTTACCGCCGGTCTTCCCTGACAGTAACAATCATTCTGTAAGGTGCTTTGTATAAAAGCAAATAACAACATGTGTCTCAGGTCTCATCCAGCCTGTGAGTCAAACTGGAGCTGAGGACCTGGTGACCAGGCGGCTGATTAGAAACCATGGGATTAGTTTGATTGTGATGAATCCTGAGCTCCAAAGGCCCCTCAGTTAGATGAATGGNGGCTGTGTAAATAGTATTTTAAGAGAGGTGAGTTAGCGATAAGGACGGATTTCTTTATCTGGCCGGTAAAGTGGGGGCCGGTGGACAGTGAGTAATTGATGGTGGCTGGATGCGCGGGCCCCCTCCACAAGCTAGCGAGCTGCACAGAGAGCACTCGGGGGGTCAGGCCCGCTGGCAGAGAAAAATGCGACCGAAAAAGGCTCAGCATCCACCTCCTACTCCAAAAGGACGGCCACTAATCTTCCTGAGAAGTAGAAGAAGAGGGGGCGGCGGCTCTTTTCTCTTTTCCTGCCTCTGTGTTGTCTAAATGAGGCCCTGCCCGGGGAGGCCTCAGAGAGGCAGGAGCAGAAAAATAGCCCCCTGACATTAGCACAGGCTCACTAACACACAAAATACTTTGTACACACAAACTACTACTTTTTTACCGTCAGCAGGGGCAGCTGTGCTGCAGTGAGCCGCGAAAACAACCTGAGATTATATTTTGTTTTGCAGAGGAGCATTAATGTTTATTCATCTGCAGAAAACATGACTTGCTATCACTGTGATTTTCACCATAGAAACCTTTATTTATAAATAAACTAATAGACATTGGCAACATTAGGCTTTATTTTGACATTATTGTCAAGAAGCTGACTCACTCTTTGATAACGTCGTCCTAATGCAGTGAAAGAGACATGACATAATTAACAGACAGACTGCACTGCGGTCGCTGGATTGTCTTTAACACGAGACCACACTACACTCAGCGTGTAATGACATTATTGAGTGACACACCACACTATAGGAAGTGTACGTATATTAAAAACAGAGAGACTTCACCAGCTGCACTACATATGATGAAACCATTATTAAAGACACTCATTCATTTAGTTAATGATCATCAGGGACGCAGACTCCACTTTGAGATGATTTGCCAGCTCTCAGCACAAAGTCAGCGTGATTTTAAAATCTTAAACGACGTATTCTCCCAGTTTGAATGAAGGTGACGTCACCTTTTTAAGGATGAGCTGATGAGTTTGAGAATAATTGGTATTAGCTCAGTTGCTTTATAGAAAGGGAGAATTTCAGCCTGAATGTGTTTTTGCAGCGTGTGGCCCCTGTGCGTGGCCCCTCAGCGTAGTGCAGTTTTTCCAGCAATCACAGTGACTCTCTGGATTTCCACATGAGAACCCATATGTGAGCCTGCTGCATACACAATCATCTGGGCTAATGGGGTTTCTGCACACACACACATTTCTGTGGCTCTTTGTAAACATTTAGCTTGATGACTTTCCAAGATGCCCTCGTCCTGTTTTATCTGAAGTTTTCCTCCGGGGAAAGGCTGGTCTAAGGGACCGCGAGATTAGATGTACTAAGTGAAAACAGAAATGTTTCTTAGATTTAGTCTATTTATAGACGGGTGGTAGATTACTGGATAAAAACCAGTTTTTTAAAATAAATACATTGGTCTTTCTGCTCTCAGTTGCTCCTCACTTGTTAGTTGTTTTCAGTCTTGAGAGGAGTCATTAAGGAAACTTGTAAAAACATGGCCTAGATATTCCAGATGAACCATGTGTGCTGTGGAGGCATCCAACATACCGTAAGGAAAGCTGGAAATATACTCACATTGCATACGTTTAAAAGCTCACAGACGTGGTAAAGTTTTTAGTCAGGTGAGGAAAAGCCCAAACTCTGTTAGTTAAGCGCCTTGTTTCCACCTTTTAAGAAACACTTCCCTATGTACTGACAGAAAGCAGGAGATATAAAGTAGGTAATAGCGTCTTTGTGTCAGTAAACATGTCGGCCGCCGTGTAAAGCAAATTGGCGTTTTGGTTCTCACCACTCATCACACTGAGGTTTCTCTGCGTTTTAGTAAGTACGGCCGGTTGACGGAAGCTGTCCCAGCGCTGAAATATGCAACCGCAAGCTTCAGGCAACGTCTGGAGACATCAATCTCTCAGAGCCATTAAAGGTTTGCTTGCACTGATTCCAAAAACAACAGGCTGCATTCCTGGAGATTTACAGCTGTGGGGAGCGAGCAGTTGGGAGCGATATATGGATGTTTTAGAGGATTAAGCCAAAACTCCCCCACCTTTTCATATTCCTATTTGGAGTCCCTCCTTTCTCGGTTTACCAGACTGCAAATTAGTTCTCCGCCCCCCCTGAGAGGTGGCCTCTGAGGTTTAGTGGCAGTTCCCTGGTTTGTCTGGGTCCAGAATAAAGGCTGAACAGCACAGAGTCCGGCCTCCAGCCTCTGCTGAAACACGGGGATCAACCCCAGTGTCGCAACAAAAGTCACACACTAACCACACTAAACTAATTAAAGCACAGCGTCAACAGAAACAGCTGCATTAGAAAAGATGAAATACTGAAGATGCCGGATGTTGGCGTCTATTTATTTTTGTGTAAATAAATCAGACGGAGCGTCAGACGGGTCAGACAACAGATGATTGACAGTTCTCTCCTCCAATCACACACCGTCATAAAACACGGCGGCTGTCCTGGTTGTCAGACTGGAGAATTAAAAGTTCATTCTTGACCTTCAGGAGCTTTCAGTCGTATCACACAATCTTCCTCGACAGATGGAGGAAGATGAGAACTCTGAAATGCGACGTACAGTTGAAAGCTCAGTTACTATGTGTTTTGCCAAACAGGTTTTAATGATCCACCAATATTAGTTTCTGAATTCTCTGCTGAGACTAAAACTCCCACCAAGTCTAAACCACAGCAGAGCTGCGTCCCACCACCATCCAAAGACTCCCCACGAGATTTGTCCATTTGTCCAGCTCAACTCCCTCTCAATGAATGAAGTGAAAGCTGAGCTTGTGTAACGTAGTCTGACTTTGCAGGACTAAATAAAACCCCTCTGAAGGACTCCTGATGCTGCTCTGTATGGCGTTTGTTTTATTTGTTATTCTGCAGCAGGAACATGAACCTTAACAGTGAAAGCTGCTGCGAGCCTTCCTCTCACTGTCTGAGGGCTCCGCAGATCTGCCCTAAACATAACAAACACAATCACGGTGGAGGAGGAGGAGGTGGGAGGATGGACTGTAGCGTCTTATATAAACAGGTCCGAGACTCGACTCAGATTGGTACGACTGACGTTACAAGCCCAGACTCATCTGCACGAGTCAGAATGAAAACACCACACATGTGTGTGTGTTTAGTTAACTTGTGACCTACTAAGCAAACACAGGGATCAGCGGACGTGTCACTGTGGGGGCCAAACTGCACAGCGCTCATATCGGGGGATCAGAGTGAGTTCAGTAAACCACTAACACAAACCGGCATAAACAGAAAGCATGCCAGCACTGCAGATGGAGCAACTGTTGGTCTAGTTATTGTTATTACAGAAAATATTTTTGATCGAAATTGTTTTAGTCACAAACGATGTTGCATCAAGTCCGTTATAACCTTATTACAAAGAAAGCAGTGCAAACCAGAGCCTTTGGAGCTCCTGCCTTCAAATATGCTTTCAAAACTCTGTTATTGCTGTATTTCTTTATAACGCTGATACTACGAGGCACATTACCTGCAGCACATGACAGGATTGTGAAATGGTAATGACTCAGGAGTTTGGATTAACTGTGTGAATTATTTCATGCACAAAAACTTGGAGTCTTAAAGTTCGCTCCTCGTTTTTAGGGATTTCTCATGACAGTACTTTTAGCATGATCATTTGAAAATGCAACAGCATCGATAAAAGTGTTGAGGGAGAGATGCAACAGAAGCAGAAGAAGAAATTACTAGATGCCGTCACTTTGTTGCTTGTTGGTTTTTCCACCCTGCATCACTGAAATCCAAGCAGCTTTATCTGCAGGATGAAATGTGGCTTAAAATGAAAGTTTTGTAGGCGTCTAGGTTACGGTTGTTTCCAAAGGATATAAACGCCTATAATTCTTTTTATATATACATATTTGTTTTATTATTTAATTCCTTTAATCCAAAACACCTTTCTCTTTCAGGAGACAACATAAGCAACCTTAAACTGTATCACAACAGCAGTTTCTAAAAACTAACTTTTCAGCCTGTGACGCTCATTAAATCAGCAGGAAGCCTCAGCAGCTGGTCAGGTCACAGCTGACCTTATTAATCCACAGATATATTAGCGTTACCTGTTTCCAATTTCCTTTAGTTTCACCGTCAAACAGCTGATCTGCGATCTGCTCTGAGAGGAAACTTGGCGCCCAGGCAACAGCGAGGGTCGCTCTATTCATGTGCTACTGATCTGATCTGTGCATCCAGCCGGCCACGACTCTGAGCACAGCACAAACCACTGAGCTTTAAATCACTCTGCTCCAAGAGGGTTTTTTTCTTCTGAGCGCCTCGGCGTCCCCTGAAATCTTTCATCTTGACTCATTTTAAGCCCACGACTTGTAGGGACTCTTTCCCCAAAGCCTCTGAAACTGCATTTAGACAAACAAGTCTCCTCTGAAGCCGAGACAAATCAAATTATTTGGGGGTTTTAGCAGATCGTTATGGTTCTGACCAGTGCAACCGCAGTCTGGAGGGCCACCCTCTGCGCTATAAGACAAGGAAGAATACCAGTAAAGCAAGAGGAGGAGTGGCATTTCAGATACAAGTGATTTTCCCTTCCTTCTCTCTCTGCCAGCTGATGGAAATCCCCGGCGTCTCGGCCTCCAAGACAAATACCGACCGCACAAAGTAAACCAAAAAAAAAAAACCCCCTCCATGTTTCCTCACTGTCACGTTAAGTCTGAGTTAGTCACAGAAACATTTTTTGCCTTTAACCGTGCAGAGAGATGGTGAGTTACACAAAGATAAAATCCATGAAACAAGTTCGTCTGGAGCGAGAAGGAAGTCTCCGCCAGGACGTTTGGCTTAGAGAGTTAAAACATGTTAAATCACCTGTAGAGATGGATATTTCTTGCAGTGTGGTGGGGAGGATTTGGGGGTTGGGATGTGGGTTTGAGTTCAGTTCATACTAACAATGTGCGACGCCCACGGCCATTCAGCCCCCCTCTTCAGCTGTCCATCACACTGTGATGTGGTTTAGATTTAAGGTTCTCGTGGTTAGGAACCGCTGAGGTTTGATTTCTGGGCATTTGGGTTTTTAGCAGCTTACTTTACTTTACAAAGGGAGTTTTTATAATTAAAAACAAAAAAGACTAAATATATATATTTGAATTTAATTCCTATTAGGCAAGAAAAACAAGAAACAAATAAAGGATTCAGAAGTTCACCACCGAAACTTGATTCCTGACGGCTCAGAGAGGGAAGTCGGAAATAGATTCTACAGAAAATAAAATCTGACGGTGAACAAAGTGTGAATGAGACAAATATTTAGACACTAGTGAGGGTTTGTTTGGGCACATGGACTCTGTATCTTTAAAATCCTTTGCCCCGGCCTGTCTTTCTACCAAGCAGAAATGTAATTATTATTCCATGTTATTGCACGCTCAAACTAAATATGTTGTCTATATTTCTGAAGGCCAAACATTTCAAGCAGACACAGTGTGAGGTAGTGACAGGCCTGAACCTCCGCCCTCTGAAACAGCACACAGCTGCCGTCTGAGAGCTACGGCGCTCTCTACAAAGTTACAGTGAAATGAGAAGAGGCGCACTAATTGCCTTGTAAGTATTTCAGAAAGCAGCTGGAGATTAGCAATAACAGCTAATTAGCTCGGCTACAGTGGAAATCAAAGCTCGCACATGAGGATAAACACACAGTCTGGTGTTTGTCTGGCGATTATAAATCTTTATGAAGCACCGGGTTGTCACGTTCATGATTTTAAAAGCCCCGGCCTGAGAGAGAGCGAGAAGTGTTGTGTTTCAATAAGCTGCAAACTTTCCCCCTAAACACCAAACCCACGTCTCCATCGCCAGTGGCCCATAGCAACTGTTAAAACACTGTAAATATGACTTGGGTCTTTTCTTAACTCAACATTGAGCCGCACTGAGGAATACTTTCCCTCATAAACACACTGAAGTGAGTGGTTCCCCGTTACCCGGCCTCGTGCTCAACACTCAGAGAGCCCATGAAACAGATCGGAGCCTCAATAAAAAGAGCTTTTGTTGGAGCTGGAAATCGGTTCAAACACTTTGGAATAACACTTTAAAATTAAGGGGATGGTCAGGGAGACGAGAAGCAGAAATTAAAATCATCAGGGAGGATAAATTCAAAAAGACGCGCAGCGCAAACGTGCAGGCCTGTGCAGGGTTAGGAAACACAAAGCTTGATACTTTTTGCAGCGCCACACTAAATTAAATCAAAATTAAGACATGTAGAACCCAGCGAAGTGCAAAAATCACAACCACAGTAAATTTACCACACAGAAATGATGTGTAAACTCAGACCTTCAAAGGAGAAACATTTGGCTCGTATGTAGAGGAGGGAAGTGATTCAGCTGGTCGGGAAGCTGAGGTGGATTACTAATGACAAAATATCATCATTTGTTTTTTCATGGGCTGCAGCTGTGATCAGGACAGTGAGGGCCTCTGTACTGTTTCAATGGAGGTGTTGTCCAATAACACACATTACACCTGGAGCGTTTGGAGGAGGATTTTTAGGCCCAACTTTATTAGGACAAAATAAATTATTGAAACATGAATGAAAGTGACAATAAACAGACGCAGCGTTCATGTTGAAAGAGAAACACACGGGGGAACTGATAGTTTTCAGCATTGTTTTGAGTTTTTCGTTACATTTTTTTCTTGGCAAGCCGAGTCACCAGGATCAGGGACTGTCGGGCTGTGATCGGGGGGAAATCAGCGATCGATCGGCGCTCAGCCAAATGTTATATGTGTGAACCAGTCAACGACGCATCCGAGACGCTCGCTGACGCCAGAGGCAGATCTAGCACGCTAAATATCTGGACTGGCCGACTCCACATCCAGCCAATCAGAGCAGGCCGACACTGTTTCAATACAAAACATTTTTCACTCACCTCTAACTCTCACAGACAATCCTTGCTACCCACGTGTGCTGATCCATCCTTTAGCCCGTGTTCTCTTACTTTGCTATTATAATGATAGCAATTATTAAAAAACAGCTGCTGTTACCTGGTTTCACGTCTTTTTTGTTCTTGAACTACTTCAAGACTCCGGTTACAGGACAAGTCGTGCAGTCTGCACTAGGCATTAGCATGCTAGGTATCTGTCTGGGGTCATCAAGTAAAGTTAAAGTTAGCCAGGTAAGCTAGCTACCTCGCCGACACAAACTATAAAGCCCCTTGATATTAATATAAACACAATGCCTATTTTAATAACTAGACCAACCACAAGTATCATGATTTCCAGAACTTAAAGTTTGATTTGCTTAACTTTACTCAGAATGTAGCTTTCACGTGCAGATTTGTTCTGATAATCAGTTTGAGAATGTTTGAACATAACCTGTCCAGTCCAACAGAAACAGCTGGTCTGACGTCCCGATCTGAACCTTTCAGTCTTCTTGTTTATTTTTCTGTCTTGAAACTCATCCCACTCTCCCTTTGTCGCATCTCGCCCTAACTGCCTTCAGTGGGTCTGACAACACAGGGTCATGGTGTTGCATCCACATGAAGGAGTCTCCTCCCTCTCCGCCTGACTGACGAACCCAGTCTTTGTACTTTTACAAAGGGGGCTCCACCTTCCGCACAATATTCCCATCGTCCCACTCCCCCCTAAAACAAGCTCTTTATCGCAGAGAGAGGCTTCAGGGAAA
>JAPMOB010235508.1:0-11371 GCA_029875015.1 Lepomis gibbosus
CCGGAGCGGAGTCTGGTGTGGGGGACAGAGAGCAAGCACTTGTCCAGGGGAGATGTTAGCTAATGCTAACAGCCTTCACTTTCCCAGCCGTTGGGGAAACTATAGACTTTTATTAATGGACACACAGTTACCTACGCTGCACGTTTACTTACTACCAGACTGAAACTTACTGCTAATATTTTTCCTCCGCTAACTTTCACCGTCAGGTTCTGCCGCTCACTCTCTCTCACTCGTTCTTCCTCACACACAGGATACACTGAGAGCTGCCGAGCGTCACCATGCAGTGTGCCAGTTAAAATAATTACTTGCGCACTGATATTAATGATTAGTTGACATTTTGGGGTGGTTATTCAGAGGGCTGCCAACTTTTCAGAAATCCTTGGAGTGAGAAAATACAAATTTGTGGAGCGGCCCTGTTCGGGGTTTGTATTTGAAGTCAGGTGCATTTTTTTCAACTGATAATTTCGACCACTCTACGTTCCGCCTTTTGTGTTCCATCAACATTACGTTATGAATTAATATTTAAAACGATTTTTAGATATTTGTTAATCTTCCACGTCCGCATCGCGATGCATCTAAGAACTGATTATTTCTCTCACCCCTAATATATATGCCTGCACACTTCATCTATGTCTGAGTGTATAACTAAACATTTGATAATTCTCAGCGTGCACACGCTGATGCATCTGCATAACAAAGCAGTATTCATTGTGAACTACAAGCTGCGGTTCTCGAAGGTAAGCTAACGTAATGACATTATTTCCCTGAAGAAGGATTATGAAAGCAAAGTAGCCTATTGGTAAACTATCAATTGTTAGCTTAGACAACACAATGTCAGCTGAGCTCTGTACTAGAATGCCATGGCTCATTAGTTTACTGCAGACACATAAAGCCTGTCTCAGCATATGACCCACATACAGAATACTCATGCTTTTGTAAACAAGTCACTTGCTTCCTCTTTCCTTGTCTCTGTTTGGCTTTTGTCTCCAAATACCCTTCGATCAAAACTCACTTTGTTTTTTCTCTGTATTTATATTTCCCACAGGTGTGTTGGAAGTCACTCTTACTGTCTCGCTGGAGCATAGATTTGAGCTTGTGTGTAACAGTGGGCTGTCTTGATTGCCACAATATGTTGTTTTGTTTCAAACTTATTTGCATTTATGGGGGCAAAAAAGAGACACAAAGCACACACAAGCAAGAACAACCGAGTAAATGCAGTAGTTATGGGCATGGTGAAGAGGAGTATCCACTGGTATGAACAGACACATACACTGTATATATACCATATATGTGTATGCAGACTCCACACATAGACAAATAGGAAGAGAGAGAGGTGGGAGATTAGTGGCTCAAGGAACACAGTAAACTAGATTACACTACTTGTTGGACGTGGGGAATTGACCTTGATTACACTATCTAATATCCATTATTGCATCCTTCTGGCGTGCAGATGTGTTATAGGATATTTACATGTTCCATAGTCATCAATAAGTAACATCAAAACAGCCTGCCTGTGATGTGAAAGTGATTTAGATGATAATCTCATTATTTACATGCAGGAAAATGGAGGGAAAGCAGAAAAATATAAGGAAATGTAACAAGAAATAAATTAACAGGGCGGGTGTTAACAAATTGAGACATTATACAAACCAAAGTATGCAGGATATAAAAGGTTAACAGGAAATGTGCAATCACTCATATTACAGTTATTACCGTGCATTATAGAAAAGTTACATGGCACGTACGTACATACACACACACACACCCTCAACTGTAATAATCATTTGTAGGAGCTCATAAACCCCCTGGAGATGAATATAACAGCTGATTAACCAGCTATCAGTCCCTATGAGGACCCACAGGTAATTTGTGAAAGCCATTATCACCGTCAGATAGGCAACACACGCACACTTTGTCCCTCATACCAATATCACTTTAATAAAGACATGAACATGAAGGTACTATAGTATATTAGTGTCAGGTTGTTATGAAATAGGAAGGGAAGGCATCAAATAGACTTTTCAAACTAGTATTTATGAGGCAAATCATTCTGTAAATTCACGTTTTCTTGGAGAGTGACTTAGTTAGCAGTATTACATCACAGAGCAGTTAATACTAGACAAACCACATTTTCACTGCAGTTTTCAAAAGCATGTGTATATTGTATTTAATTTCAAACATCATGCAGACATAGTGTACATAAAGCATAAAAGTTTTTCTTCTCATTCATAGCTAATGTGACACAAAAAACTGTGATTGTGTGTTGGCTCATCCCATTAATAAAAACTGGGACTGGATATTGTTTGAAGTATTTTGATGCTATTGCAACTATGATACATAAGCTTGAGTACTGATAACAAAACATCCATCCATCGTCAACCGCTTATCCTGCGTACAGGGTCGCGGGGGGGGGCCTGGAGCCAATCCCAGCTGACATTGGGCGAAAGGCAGGGTATACCCTAGACAGGTCGCCAGTCCATCGCAGGACCACATACAGACAAACAACCAGTCACACTCACACCTAAGGACAATTTAGAGTCACCAATTAACCTAGCATGCATGTCTTTGGATGGTGGGAGGAAGCCGGAGCACCCAGAGAGAACCCACGCGGACACGGGGAGAACATGCAAACTTCACACAGAAAGGCCGGGGCAACCGGGGTTTGAACCCACAACCTTCTTGCTGTGAGGCGCCAGTGCTAACCACCGCGCCACCCGATAACAAAACAAAAAGTAATAAAATACATAAACAGTACCTTGCTTTGAGAAATACAGAGACTCATAAGTTTAAGGACATTTTGAGAAATACGCTAATAAGTAAAATAAAAATTTCTTGCCGAGATTTAGATGAGAGTGTTGATAGCAGTCTCATGTATATCTATGTAAATTAGCTTAGCTTAGCATAGCATAGACGGGAAGCATTCTGATTTGTATATGGATTAAACAAACAAAAGAGTGTGTTAATTAATGAGGTTAAAAGGTGCTGGTAGGCATATTTTTGAATTCTAGAGTGGTAGCTAGACATGAGAGCATCATCAATATTTTTATTGAACTCTCGGCAAGAAAGCGAATACTCATATTTCACAAAATGTCAAACTAATCCTTTAAATGTTATCTAAACACAAGCAGTTGCACTGCTTACTTTGCCTGAAAAAAATTGTGTACACTTGGCATAATAATGCCTCAAATCAGGAATGATCCGATCAAAGAAGAAGTTGTTAGGGTGCCCCAGTAGCTCACCTGGTAGATCGTGTAATATGGATTAAGGCTGAGTCCTTACCGCAGACCCTTTGTTGGATGTCATCGCCACTCTCTCTCTCCCCTGTCATTCCTGTCTCTCTGCAGTTGTCACAATCACAATAAATCAGAAATAAAATCTTTATCAATCTTGCAACAGAAACATTTCAGTTGATACTGAAAGAGTATAGAGGTTTCATGCCCATGAAGCCCTAATCAAAGCATCAGTTGGAAGCACAACAATATTAATGACATAAAGGTTCAGTGTGTAAGTTTTAGTGGCATCTAGTGGTGAGGGTTGTGATTTGCAACCATCAGCTCACTGTGCATTCACTTGCTCCTCGGATGGTCCAATTTCCTGAGTTTTTCCGACTTCAGTGTTTTCATTGAAGTCGGCATATGCAATCACGCAACTCTTGCACCAAAATTTACTTCAACTTCAGTTGATTCATCATTGACCATAAAGATTTTGCATTGATGTGGGAGAATAAAATTATATTTTGCTTTTCTAAAAGTCAAATAAAATAAAATAAGTGCTTTATAATAAATTTAATTGCAAAATATTACTTTCATAAATGTAAATTCAGCAGTAAAAATCCTGAGAAAACTGACATATGGTCTTTATAAAATATAGACTACCCTTGGCAAAGTTCTTATTTGTGTCTTTTTATATATTTGTATTCTGTTCTGAATACTTCTTTATGTCCAACGTATACTTTATTCCTCTTTTTGCAATAAATAATACTAATAAATCGACCCCTCACCCCTCCTTTTCCGCATATGAGAAGCTACAGTGGCTAACACGCTCTGTTAGCTCTTGTACTAAATAATACGTGTGGGCTCCTATTTGTCCAAATTCCCTTCCTACCCTTCTTACTTCTAACAAACCAGACGACTATTTCTACTGCTTCTTCTTCGTGCGTATTTAATGCAGTGGCGAAACGCACTCTCTAGAGCCGTTTGTCCGTTTGGGCTACTGTTGAAACATGGCGGCGCAATATGGCGACTTCCATGTAAGGGGACCGGCAGTGTATGTAGATAGAAATGGCTCATCCTAAGGAAATAAAAACAGAACTGTAAGGTCTTTATACACCACTGAAAACATAGCCATGTATATTATATTGTATTTCTATCAATAGATCCTCTTAAAAATAACACACTGGACCCTTTAAGAGACAAGGAAGAATGTGTGTAGGTGTACATGTATGATCTGAACGTACTTGTACTACAACTAATTCTAATCTGAATCACAAATACCTTTACCTACACCTACCAGCTAAATGTCCTCACTTCTCATGACGTTTCTCCATCCTTCTATCCATGTTGACCTTCACAGGATATAAACACAAACACACTCTCAGGACACACTGCATTGTGTTCCTTACATGGCTACATTTTACAGGGATAAATGAGATTTTGTAAAGCAGGTGTTGCCTTTGTTGGTTTGATAAGACCTCCATTGTCACAACCCTCCCACTCCCCCTCCCAATTAAAACATGACAGCGAGAAAAATGAACGTACTACTCTGTTGTTTACTCCTTGGATCATGACTGACAAACCTTTAGCATCAGCAGGAACAAAACAATTCAAGGCACATAGTCCAGAGGGGCACACATATTTAATACACAATACAGAATTCTAATTTGACTTGGCAGCTGCTGTAAAGTTCCACTGTTTGTTTTTTTTAACTTTATTATTACTTCACTTTGGAGGATTGATTTTATTTGCCTCAACAACTGGGATGTTGTGTCCCTCTGTTCCCATTCGCACATACACACTCTTTCTTGCACACAGCATGTGAAAGCATGTGAAAGAGAAAATAAGGGTGATGACTAGGCCATTAGCAAACTCATGCAGTTCAGTGACTTACTGTCCGTAAATGAGCTTACATGCAGGTATAGGCAGGTAGCCAGTCCAGGGAACGAAAATGCAAAAACCAACAAGGAAACTAAGCACACAGAAACTAGATGGATGACAAATAGGATGAGTGACAATGAACAAGTGAATTGAACTGGCATATGGTTGGGTGGCTGAATCAGCTGCAGGTAAAGAATGAGCAGAGTGGGCCAGGTAACTGCAGGGCTGACGAGGGAAGGAAGAACAGGTGTGGCACTCAGGTGATACGGAAAGACATCAAAGTCTGAGGGCATCTGGTGGAGAGCTAGAGGACAGCAGGTCTGGGAAACTAGAGAAAGGAACAGAGACCAATGCAGAGGGCTGGGGATCAATCAGTGTGGTTGAAGAAAGGGACTGAGGAGCAAGCTGTGACAGGTTTACTGTATTCTCTCACACTATCAGCACTTTATTCCCTGATTCATGACTTTGGTTTTAAACTTTTATCCACCCAGCTCTCATAGTTTTCCTCCTCTGCATATCCAATCATTTTTGTCTCTTCCTGCAGTTCACTCAGGCTTCTAATAACATTCCACTGGGAGTAGATAAGTGTGGCTGTTGTGATAAGGAGCCGAGTGAGGGAGCGATGCAATCTGTCTCGCACTGTCACAGCAGTTCTGATCCACTAGTGGATATGAACGTCAGCTCTATTGATGTGCTGTACAACATGGCTTGTATCAGGGATCTACAGAGGATGCAGCATCTCATCTACTGATGTTATTTTCTTGCTTACGCTGAGTATTTCTAATTATGAAAGATGAAAATTCTGGTGAGGATAGGCATGATAATGGAGGTCAATAAAACTCTTTGAATGCTGAAGGTTTTGGTTAATCTTTTAATTTGAATTAAAGGTAAAAAATCAATTAATTCTGAGTTAATTTTGTATTCTCTGGGTGCATGAAACCTTTAAAAAATCCATTCAATGATCTTCAGTTCACATTGTTCCAATAGGCATGTCAAGATACACTGTTCGCATCCAATAGAGGGATGTGCTTTTCCAGACTAAATTAGTTATTGATCTTATTATGCTGATAGATTGTTTTGTGTGAAACTGCTTACACAATGCTTTTTGCATGACAAACACTAGTTTGCAAAAGCTTTATTTCCAAGCGATGTTATCAATGGGCACAGACCAAAACGGTTCTGGTTGCATTTGGATAGACCAGATAACATAACATATTGACATATGTTAGGCCATGACCAGCACTACATAAAGAACATATAAATGTAAACAGAGTTACTTAACAAAACTAAATCACCAACAAAGATAATGACATTTTTAAACGTAGTTAATTACTGTTAGATAAAATACCAGTTAATAGCCTACTGGTGTTTTTATTTCCATTTTAAAATCTTAAATACAACCATCAATAAACACTGTGGTAATAGCCAAACCTCCTTTCTGTTGGACAACAAATGTTCTCTGACTGTCAGCTAACATGAGCAAGACTGTATTTTTGGACATACAATCGTCTGGAAACAGTAGTTAAAGTGTGTAGTTTAAATGCTCTGAACAATGAAATACAACACATCTTCTTTGTCGGTGTCTACATCGTATCCCCATTATGGATTAAAAGCTCATGGACACAGCAAACACTTCCCAACTTGGCGAATGGAATGCAACAGAATTCCGGAGACACCTTCCAGTCATCACCAATTCATCTTCCCTGTAGCAGCAAAACAAGTAACGTGAGCAATCTTGATTCAGTTGGGTTTGCTAAACACTTTTGCCTCTGACTAGCTCTAGCACTGTAGATGAACAGCAGGAAAACTTCAGACCTATAGCAACAGCCCTAAATATAACACTGCACACTTACGGCACACCCACACAGGTAATTTCAATTATTTTGGCTGATTAGACATCTTCTGAGGACTGTGTGAGGATCTACAGACTGCTTAACTGATAGCTTATTCACTCTGTTAGCTTTGCTGCACCTGTTAAGAGTGAGAGTTAGCTGGATAGAACTTCAATTATTCTGGACTGAACAGGGAGGAAGTAAATGACACAGTACAGAGAAAACAGACAGAAGCTTGGAGAACTACTGTTACTGACTAGCGCTAGCATGTCTCTGGCTTGCTAGTGCGTTATCTCACCTACGAGTGAGATATGTGGAAGTTGAATCTCATAACAAACACCAGAATGTCATTTACTGTAGACGAAAGAAGAAGTCAAGGTACACATGGCTTGTTGTGCTGATCTGGGGAACAACAACTATATTAACTACTTGTTGCATCTATTTTGTGAATATTTAAAGAGTAACTTTGGTATTTGCCAACCTGAACCCATTTTCCCCATGTTTGTGTGTCTAAGTGACTAATGGTGACACAACAATTTTTTTTTCAGTCCAGTATTGAGTGAATGCGCTCTGCATTCAGCAGAAGCAAAACCAGGCTGCAACGTAATTCTTCAAAGTATGTCCACTAAAGTGCTTGTTTTTGCAACTGACAGGCTCAGATTATAGGTGTCTGACAACATTATGGATTATTAAGAGTAAACAGCCGATATAGCCTATCTCTCTCTTTAAAGCCTCCAGACTCCCTTGACAAAAACAACAATTTTACCTTGCAGAATACAGGAGGTTGCTGGTCTACTGCTGTCTTGATCAATTAGTTTGTTTGTGTTATTGTGTGAGTTTGGTGTTTTAACACACAATAACACAAAGAAACTAACTGACTGAGGCAGTGGTAGACCAGAGGGGGAAAATATTTTTTCCATGGAGTCTTGTGGCTTAGAACGGAGCGATTCAGCAACTGTTTATGGTTAAATAAAAAGGATTTTTTCTTTCTTTCTCCTTTAAAAAAGGTCTATCTCTGTAGGGATCCTTTCCATAATGTTTATTATTATTATCATTATTACAGACACTAATAATAACAATCTGAGCCTGTCAAAAGCAAGCATTTTCGTGGACGTATTTTGACGGTGTACAATTGCCCGAAAGGACTGTATTGTAGTCCTGTTTCACTTCTGCTGACTGCAGCGCATTTGCACAATACTGGACCAACTTCAAAAATTGTTGTCCCCATTAGTTACTGTAGGTGAAAAAAAACCTCTCAGCTGGGCCAGATGCCTTTGGATCCTCTCACATACCTTATATAATCGTTTCAATGAAACACCTAAATCTAATAGAATTCAATGCAATATGAGTTTACTAATCCAAGACAAAGTAAAAGTACATGTGAATCTGAGATGGTCGCAGGGAGCAACTGGTCAGGCTCCATTGCAGATTTATTTATATACCTCCTTTCTGCTTCTCCTTTTGTGGGCCTTATGGCAAGGTCAACTTTTTCTAATCTCATCCTGTCTGACTTTTGACACCATCATTTCCACTGAATACCAAATGTACCCGGAGTCCTTGAAAACTTAAACAATCAAAACAAAAAAAATAAATCATGTATTTGCAGTATATGTCTCTAGGTCTCTTATTCAAACTTCGAGTTATAAAAGTTTCCTTCAACTACTCTGTTCACTGTGCGATCTCTGTAGGTTTTCCATCTTTCATTCTGTCATGACTTCTGTTAGAAAGCTTTCTGCTAGCTTGTTTTCCTTTTGGATGACCACATAACTCTCTACCACCTGCCCTCATAGCTTCTGATACTGGCCTTATTCATTTATTTGTGAGAGTGGTATTATTTTATTTATTGGGGCCTGAAATTGAAGTGCATTGCCAGATCACGGATTTGATCCTGTGTTCCTGAAATGTGTCAGCAAGGACCGGCATATCTTGTCACCAATCTGATGACACCTGCTCCAAGGATAATTGCTTTCAAAGAGGCCGATGTCCTGCTATGCCTTTACTCTCCTCCTTACCACACACACACACGTCTCTCACTCACTGTCTCGCTCTCTTGCCTGGTTCAATGTTACTTCCTCACTTGAGCCAAGAGACACACATTTCCTCTAAAAAAAAAACATTATTTATTTTGTTCAGTTTCTCTGGCACAGTCTCTGTCACCTGCCTTTTAAATTTTCTCATGTCATTCTTTGATCCCTTTTACCCTACTTTTATCTCCTACTCACTCTCCATCTCTTTCTCTCTCCCTCACCAGTTTCTTCCCACATTTTAAAGCTGATAACTTACTCTGACACATGCTTGAGACTTTTCTTTACTTCCTTCTTATCTCCAGTAGACAACAAAGAATACTATTTACTGCAGCTTTAAGTCACACAACTTTTTCACAGCAGACATGTTGACTTACAACAAGAAAAGCACAAGTAACGGCGTGTGCTGGTGCTGTCAATCTCCAAGTTGTAAGCAGCTCAACTGTTTTTCCATGGTAAATTGGCAGCATGATTCTTTTTATCACTGCAAATGTTTGTCAGAAATGGAGCTCCAGGGTTAACTCACTGTATCATCTGATTGGTCTCCCTTACATTAGTGTTAAAACAGCCCTCTATAAACAACTTCGCTCAGCAGGACCTTTCAGATCCACTACAGCACATCACAACTTCACCTTTGGCAAGAGACTTGAAGAAACCAGACAAGTCTCTGGGGAATCCCCCTGCTGATCCCAACATGAGCCAGCTCTTTCAAGGTTTGAGGTTTTTTAAGCTCCCCCTGAGTCTTCCTTTTATTCCTCTTTACTCCTGATTTAACCAACGATTTGCTTTATTTTTTGAAGCATTAATATCAATTTACACAGGGTGGTTTCTTGTCAGTAATGCATTTTTTCCCAGTGGGAGATTTGTTCAAAGATTTTATTATTTTGACAGCATGAGCTGATAATTACATGTTTTTTTTCACATCACATAGCTGCTATGGGAGCTGCATTCCCTTAAAGTATTAGAACTTTCATGTAAGCTCTCATAAATTTCTCTATATGATTCTAACCAAAGTGTATAAATTTAAGCCAGAATAACAATAAACCAAACATAAAATACTTTTAGGTGGTGAGCAAAACACACAGATCAGTTTCTCTGAGCAGTTATCTTTAAGTGACAATATCTGTTCACTTGATATGTAATTACAGTATGCTTTTATAATCATGTCAAGCACTGTGTTGAGACTCTGCAGTGGTTCCCTGAGACAGACTGGCAATTCAAGTGGTAATATATGCTGTAAAACATCAACAAGACCACTATTTTGCTCCCCTTTCACTTGAGAAGCTAAAGCATGCATCAAGAAGTCAGACAGTGCAGAATCTTCAGCAATCCATTACCAGGACAGACAAGATGACTTCTGCTCTATTCTGAGGAGGAACACAGATTCACCATCAACTTTTTCAAGAGTGTACTGCTAATGAGCCAACAGACAGTACCCATCTCAAGGAAACCATTTATGTTAAAGTAAAACTGCATCCAACCCAGGTCTGGAGAAGGGCTGACATGCGTTGACCCATTTTCATGGAGCTAAACAGGCTGAAACCTAAGTCTTTTAAAGAGGTGGCATTATGCTCATTTTCAGGTTCAAAATCTTAATTAGGGGTTGTAACAGACCAGGTTTACATGGTTTCACTTATAGCAGATGGTATAAATTATTACCAGTCAACAACCACAAACCATCATTGTTCCACATCTTACCATTAGGACTAAACGTTAAATTGTTGCCGGTGTTCTGACGATCTACGCTGCCTTGTCGACTCTACTCGGCCTTGCTCCGTTTTCCATTGCAGATAGAACCCAGAGATAGTACGTTGCTTGTCATAGCGATGCCACACACAACTGCCGCGATGTAATGTTCAGTGCGACACACACACAGCAGCGATCCACACAGCTCTTAAAATATACACAGTCTACGGTTAAAACGTTTCAATATTACTCAGAATGTAAAGACAGATAAGCAATATGAAGACCTTCCAGCTGTGTTTTCCTCTGCCGTTGTTGCTGCAGCGCTCTGTGTGATGGCGGAGCAGAGGGCTCGGTGAGCGGACGGCCGGCCGGCCTCACACACAGCTTCCCCCACAGCCACTTGCGAGCTCCTCAACTCCTCACATTTTTGTTCCACCATCTCGTCTCGTAAAACTGTCAATATTCGAAATCTACACAGCTGATTTCTCACCTCAAAACTTCTCAGAAGTGAATTTAGTGATGAAATTCCATACGAAAACTGTAAAATATAAAACTTTCTGTAGCTGGTCTCTATCAGGCGCGCACAATGATGATGCAGTGAATAGCGAATATTCTCTCTGACCAATCAGCAGTCTGTCCTGTTTCCACGTTACATTTTATGCTGCGTTCCAGGCAACTCGAAACTGGGAAATTTCCGACCTCCAACTAGAAAAACTATCCTGGAACGCCACTTGAA
>JAPMOB010235512.1:0-21366 GCA_029875015.1 Lepomis gibbosus
GGAGGACCCATGTGAGCGGTGAACGAGTAGCTCATTCCTGCTCCACAGTAGGAGCTGTCACGTGACAGATGAACGACTCACACCTGGAGACCCACAGATGAGTCGTGAACTAATCAGTTCTGTTTCCTGTGCTGCCTGCTTACCACAGCCCTGTAGCCGAGCTGTCACGTGACAAATGAACGACTCAAACAGACAGTTGAGAGTCGTGAACTAATCAAGACTGTTTCCTGTGCTGACGGAGCCCATGCAGCTGCCGTGTGACGAGTGAACGTAAGAGTCCATGATCCTTCACGCATGCGTAAAGTGCAAAGTTGATGCTTCGTCTGCAGATTGCTTTACTCTTGAGAAAAATCGCAGCCTTGGCGATAAAAAAAAAAAAATCACAAATGCATTTAATTGTTCAGCCCTATTAAGCATATTGTTAAGTCCTTCTAAGCAGTGTGGTTGGCTATGGTGTTGTGTCGGCACACACCTGGTAACATAACTTGGGCAGTATTCTAGCCAAACTGAGCAATCTAGTGCCTCTAGTGGGAATAACACTAGCTAACATAACAGGTTTATAATTGTAAGTGCTTACCAAACTCTTAACACACTCTAACTGACATTCAGGACAGTCAGAGGATGGTCTCTTCAAGTTGAATCAGCCTGGAACACGTCGCAATAACAGCCTGATACACAACGTAATTTTCCACAGGGTCAGTGGCACGCTGTGTCTTAATCAAAAAGAGGAGCGCTTAAATTAACTGCAAATTGTGATAAGCTTGGTTAGACTGCATTGAATATGCTGAAATTAAATTCTTACAATTCCTACATATTAAGTTCAACCTGAATAGCATCAGTAGCAAGTTCCTACTGTCACACAATAAGGGTTTAAAGTGGTAGTTCTCAATACCAAAATCTCTGAAATAGCTTTAGCTAAATTTCTAAAACTACCACGCCTCACACGTGGGTGCCATTTTTAGGGAATAATGGTTTAAATGGCATCAATATTTATGTCACATCATGAGCAAACTGCGACTGAGACCCCCCCCCTATTCTGGTTGTTTGGTCCACCAGAGTTTGATTGACAGCTTTCACATCAGCCCAAACGGATCAAACTAACTAAGCAAACACACCAGGGTTTGATTAAGGAGGAACTAAGAGGGTGGGCTCAGCGAAGCAGGCCACAGTGTCCACGCTGGTGCTGTTTGCTGCATGAGAGGAGAAACTCTTGGCAGTGGTGGGGGCTTGTCTCTGCAAAACTCTGAGTGCTCTGACTCTGACTTTTTCTTTTTTGCCACAATGAAGACACAAACGTTATTCAAAATATTCAGGCAAGCTACATAAGGGCATGTTCACTCAGGCAGATTCAGGCAGTCAAACCTTAGTAACGGAAGTGAACTGTGGGCCTGGGGCAGCCAGACGCGCGCCCCCCACCACCCCCCACTCATTCAGCTAGAGTGATGTTTAGAAAGACAATAACAGTGGACCCATTGGACTAAGTTTTCAAACTGATGTTGTTCTATAAAGTTAACTGAGTTGTTCAGAATTCAGACTAACAAAGACAAAATATCATCGACAGCATTATTATCATTAAAACAATAAACAGAAGGAGACTGAATGAATGGGTGTCCCAACCCTGTTTTTGGATGCTGTTTGTTTTTGTTTTCCTTTTGTTTCCCGTCTGTTGATTACTGGTGTGCATGCTGTCGACTGATAGAACAGTGGAGCTGCAGTTGATCCAGAGGAGCTAGCTGATTCCCTTCGTCGTGTTAACATTGACAACGGCCTCAAACCAACAGAAACTCTTTATGGATCTATGACCAACATCTACGGCAGCAGCCACAGGGTAATGGTGTGTCTGTGCATGTTTGCATGTATTTGTGCACGTTACACTTGCATGATCCAACCAGGGTGTTGTTGTAAGTCCTCCCCTCTCTGCAGATTTAGCAAAGACATGGACAGGGGCACTGAGTGACGATTATCATGATCATTAATCATCATCATCATCATCATGATAATATGCATGTAGCAGTTTTCAACATTGAGACAAAGATTATCAATAAAACTGAAAGAAGAGAGAGAAACACCTCTCTGCCAGATTTTTTTGTTAAATCCAACTATAGAAAATTGGCAAAAGAACCATCTGCACAAAAGTTCACTTTAAGTGGTTCCACAACATGGCAAAAAGTATGACACAGAATATATGACTCATTCGTTATCATTTCTGTACTAACCAATATAATCCAAAGCAAATATTGAATATAGACTTAACCCTCCTTTAACCCACACTCAGGGCCCATCAGTGGCACATACACTCTGTGAAGAGAATAATACATGAGCACTATTATCTGATCCATGATCCCCTCCTCGTCCTCTTTGTCTCTCCAACAGGAAGGGAAAGTACAGGAGAGCAGACTGACTTCCTCAGCTGCTGTGACCTCCACTCCCAGCAACAGCAAGGACTCAAAGGCCAGCGCCAACAGTACTGTTGCTGTACTGAACACCTCAGTAGCTGCAGCAAACACTACCCCGAATCCACCTGGAGCGGCAGCAGGTGGAGGGGGTAAAAGCATTGAAGAGATGAGGAAGTTATTTATCGACAGAGCCAAAAAGATTGACACTGTGTCGAGGGCCGGCTTCCCTCTGGCCTTTCTCTTCTTCAATATATTCTACTGGGTTCTTTATAAGATACTTCGACATGAAGATGTGCTTAAGCAGTAGAGGAAGTAAGAGCATAGTTTATTCATACACAGTATGTGCTGATTGGCTTCTATCTGAGTGCTTCAGTTATTGAATAGCACTACCCTTGTACCCTTGACTACCTGTATTTCCCTTTCCGTTAACCCTGACCGTACCCAGACCTTGAGAACCATTCAGGGTGACCTCACTTTGTTCTGTTTCTGAAGGCATATACTCATATCAGTTCTTACAAAGTACAGACACACACCAAAGGTAGCATACGAACTCTGTATACTGGTGAATGCTGAGATCATTTTTCCTCTATAAATTATACAGCAGGGTTCTCTCTAAAATATGCTGACTGGAGAATATGAATCTTACAGTGTCTGAAAACAGAGTTTATTATTTACATGTATGGACAGTCAGAGGCTGGAATAGTATACACAAACATATCCAGCACACAGATATTTCCTTAAAGTCATAAAGCCACTATAAATGTACATGGTTTAAATAATTTTCCACTGGTAGCTGATCCATCTGACTCAACAAAATCTGACAATCAGAAAGGAAAAAATTAGAAGGTGCCCTGGAATTCATGTATTGGGGTAAGGAAACTAATTAAAGATCAATGTGACAGTTTCATACAAAAAGGATGCTTTAAACCAGCACTATTACACACAAAACAGCTGGTTAAATCTGAGAATAGAATCTGAACGCATAGAAACTGTATGGAAGTGCTTCATTTCAAGTGCTTCATGTCTGATGAGAAATGATTTATTGGCAGAAAAATCTGATCAAAGAAAAAGTGAGGGATTTCAATCACGCTTTGAGACCAACTAGATCGAGCACTACCCCTCTGCATGGCAGCAACGATAGGTGTGTAACTTTTACTCCGTCTCACATCCAACTAAGCAAGTGCTTGTTGTTTTTGTTGTACAAGGAAACTTAGCAGATACCAACCTTCACTTTCTCAGCCTCAGAAATCCTGTTAGAGAGTAAAGCCAGTGTCAAACAGAATAACAAAACAGCTTTCATGTCACCCCACTAGTCTGACATCTTAGTGGATAAGAAGTCTGTGACCTTCAGTAAGATTTAACAGACTCATCCTGAACACAGACACCCTGTGCAGTTGTACCACTTTCAATCCATGTGGATGGGGTTTTTAAAAACTGTTCATCATGTTAGTGACATGCTGGTCAGACCGGTCTGAGTGCTTCGATGAGACTAGCACTGATCAAAGCATGGCTTTTTCAAAGGTTAAGCTGAACTGAACTCTTAATCCTTCAAGATGACAATTAAGAGTTGTACCATCATTTGTACTGTAAGTGGTGGAGATTACCACTGTAATCATGAGTCTGTGATGAAGGAGACACACACACATTTTGGTGAACATGGCATTGATGGTGGAGAAAAGGCCAAGAGCTCATGAAAATGAAAAAGGTTTATCCCAAACAGAGTATAAATGTGGTCGGCATACTTAATGACACTTAGGTTATAAAATGTGTTTGAAGTTACACTTATCCAATAGATAAGGTTCAATCTTTTGAGCATAAATGTGTTCTGTTAATATTATGATGAGAGTGTATACAGTCGGGAGTTGTAAAGATATGTTGACCTGGACCAAAGTGATGCACAGAGGAACAACCTCATTGATCTATCAATCAGCCAACATCTTCATCCAAGTTTTCTGATGGTAGTGAGGCGAATCACAACAAAATCAGTGTTTTTACTTAAATCTCTGCCAAAAAACTCACTGTATCCTTTTAAGAGCACCAGAGAGTAGTTGCACTGAAGATGTCACCTAAATCCATAATAATAATCCAATCCAATAATAATTCCCTGAAATCATTATTGGGATACATGCACCCTAACATGGGATTTTTTGCAATCCATTTCAAGACAGAACCTCGTGTAGCATCACTACACGGATTCCTGATGCTGTAACTCCGGTGGTACTTTCCAGTTCATCCGTATAGTCATTCACACACAGGCTTCTTCTGACTCTAGTATTCAGACATTTCCCTTAATAAGGACAAATTAAGGGAGAAAACAGCTGTTATCTAAAAGATGAAAGACAAATCAACTCAGAACTGTAGTCTGTTTTGACCTATTCAAAATTTAGCAGTCAGTTCATAAGCAACAATATTGCTTTTAGCAATTTACATTTTGGAGGACACCCAATGCTGGATAAAACATTTAAATTGCCAAATTTGCCAAAAACAAAAATACACAGTGATTATTAGAAAGTAGTCTAGTGGGATTCTGCAGTAAATAATATAGTATATATATATACTGGTATAGTATATTTTATAGTGAGGCAGTCAGATTAAGTCTGTTTCCAAATGATTGTTGGTTTATGAAGTTGTGACTGCAGAGTACACACTATTTTATTTTATTTAATTTCATTGTGTTTTCTGGGAAACAGTCTGGCTCTAACATAAGCAGAAAACTTCACCATTCAAACTAAGTTTTTGAAACGGTGAAACGATCTGCAAAGTTGCTGTGCTATGATGTGCTTTCTTTCTACTAAGAGAGCCGTGAGTTTTTTTTAAATCTATGCCATACAAAATGATTTTGCATTCCATTTACATGCCAAACTTCTCAAAGCATGCTGTATGAAGTACATTAACGTTTCAGTTCAGAATGTACTTCAGAATGAAATCAACTTGCATTGGACATGCCATCTGTTATAGTGATATGTCACTGCTTCAGGCCTCTACAAGTTGATTACATACCGTTAATTAAATCAGTGGAAAATTCTCGTTGCCTAAAGGAACGAAAATCACATTCAGAACTCTAAAACAATATGATAATGTAAAGTATACAGAACTTGTGGGAAAACAACAGTGATTTATAATCATTTAAAATCCCTGCTGTGTGAAAAAAATGCACAGTCATGACTTGTATCCCTTTGTCCAGTTGGCTCTGATCCAGGATCTGCATGAGGTACGGAAGAGCCTCATGTTTGTTTGTGCTCCTTTGCACAAGATCCTTTCATATTCTCCGGTTGAACAGGAACTTATAAGACTGTTTTGCCCAATAAGTGATCAGTGTTTCCAGTTAATCATATAGAGCAAATCTTGGACTGTCAACAATGATGGTTTCTACATGCCAAAGTTTAGATGGTGCGTGACCTTGCGTCATAGAGCATTTTAAACTGCAGTTGGCTGTCTGGAAGAAAAAACACACTCAAAATATGTGAGAATGCCTGGCAGTTATTTCAGGTTTATGTAGTTTACTGTTAATTTATTATAAAATAAAATAAAATGTTTGACCCCTAATGTTGATCTAGTAAAAGAATATTTTAATATTATTAACTGCACCCTGTGATCCTTAAAGTACATGGAAGTGGTCCCCTGGTTCACTCGGTTCACTTGGTTCACTCACACAGGTGTTTTCACTTACTCAAGACTGTGTCAAACTGTGTTTGATTAACATCTCCTCTGTTGATGCAAAACATCTCAGCAGAATATGACACATATTTCGGGTGTAAGGAGGGAAACAAAAAATACCTTCCCACCCGCCAGATCATTCCCAAGAATACATGAGATCTACTCCAGCAATAGGCAGCTGGTCCCGTACACCCACCAACGAGCTGGAAAGGGCGACTGCGTGAATTGGCACGCGTAACACACTTAATTTTAACCCCCATACCAAAAGGTCAGAACCACAGTATGACTGATCAGAAAATGGCACAACCCCACATCTAGCCAGCGAGTACTTCGCACCTGTATCTCACAAGATAGTTATCAGGACCTTGTCCACCTCACTGCAGGAAAAAACCCCTGAGAAATGAAAGGTTTAAAATGATGGTCAATCTCCGCTTTACCCTCCAAGCCCGTAGGCTTACAGCCACGTATCGGCTCCCTCTGAATTAACCCGATAGCAGAGGGGCTTTTATGCTTAGGTTGATCCTTTTTCTTTAACACCGGACAGGCAGCGATTAGGCGGCCAAGTTCATGGCAATAAAAACACACTTTTCACCCAAGTCGGCAGAAACACGCCTGGAAAAGCTGAGATAGCAGTATCTTTGGAGACCACCCTTTCTTATTGTCATGGTATACAGGAAATTCACGACGTGTGGATAGAAAAAGTTCCCTTGTGTGTTAACGCAAACTCGACTGCCAGGACAGCAGCCTCGGCAAGTGACACAACTTTCTTTTCATTTAAATATGTCACAATGCGCTCAGGTAGACGTTTTGAAATCCTCCAAAAGGCCAGCTCACGTAGCTGTGACAGGTCCTTAACTTTGCTTGCCTGACATCATTTACCAAAAAATACACCCTTCTTGCGAGCAAAATCTACATACGTCTGGTTGACTTCTTTTTCACACCCTCTAAATTTCTGTCTATACGCTTCAGGTACCAATTCATAGGCACGTAACACCGTAGCCTTTACAACCCCATAATCCAGACTGTGTTCAGCTGTGAGGGTGGCACACACCTCCTGAGCCTTCCCTTTAAACTTACACTGAAGCAGTAACGTCCACACAATTAGTAGCTGCAATGCGCTCAAAGGCATTAAAATATGCATCCACCTCAGATTTCCTGAAGGGTGGCATGAATGCAATCTGTCTGCTCACATCAAAAGCACTTTGGGGGGCGTATGAAGTCTGCTGTCTTGGTGATTGGAGAGTAACACTCTGCTGGCGTTCCAGCTCTAACGTTCTCACCCTAAGATGCATAGCGTCCGCCGCCGATTTGTCATCTCCATTTCCCTAATAGAGGGTGTCAGCTGGAGTTCCTCAGCAGACATTCCCAGTGAAATAGGAGGATCTGTGGCAATGGGTGTGACGGATTGTGCTGAATCACCGAGCTCCACATCAAAAAACAGGAGAAAACAATATTCAAAATAAATTGCGCACGGCCTCCACACAGGTCCCTTTATACAGCAAATCCTCCAGCCCAATCCGCTGTCCACCACCTGTAACTAGGGATGTCCCGATCTGATTTTGAGTATCTACCGAGTCCCGAAAAAAACAGATCCACGATGTTCTTTATTTTTTATTTAAGTCAATTTTAACATCAACTCTGTTAACATACAGAGCACTTCTGTGAGGTAGCTTCAACAATCAAGTAATAAATAACATAAATTCTTCACTTTTGGACCTTAGTGCAACAGTAAATATAAAAAAAGTCTAAGATAAAAACAAATAGCACCTCAACTTGAAATACCCGGCAGGCATGTAAACAAATACAAAAATCAAAGTGCCACAGTGTTTGCAAAGCACAACTATATATACATATATATACATTTATATCAGAGTCCTGATTAACGTCTGATTCCGAGTCTGAAACCACGTGATCGGGCCCAATTTCCGATCTTGTGATCGGATCTGGACACAGACAAACAAAACAGCTCCTCCCTAGGGTAGGGAGGGTAACAGCAGGCAGAAATACACATCATTGAGACATCCAAACCAATATGAGCTATGTTACACCTGAGAAACCTTAAGCTAGACATACACTGTATGTTTGTTCTTGTGGTGAACAGCATCGGAAAGTGCCATTGCGACACAATGCTAGCTGTGAAGTTAACTACCTATACAGTAAAGCGTAGCTAGCTTAGCCCCAGTTCTCTCCACAAAATGGACAAGCCATACTGTCCACCTCCGCGCCACCTAGTCCATATACACGAGTGCCTCTTTTTGTTTTAGAAGTTTTGACACACAGGATGGCACAGATGATCAAGGCAGAACATTTTTGCCTTGTTAGCATTATTGCTAATAAACGCACTTCTATCTGCCTCTGAACAAATCTTTGTTGAAAGGCCAACAGGCCTTTTTATTTGTGCACAGTGCGAGCACTCAGGTTGTGGCTTGACCACGTGACAATCGTGAGCCTTGGCTTTACATCACAAGTGATTTACTTGTAGACTGTGAATTAAACAAGATTTCAAAAAACATTCAGTGCACACTCAGCTTTACACCATTCTGATCAATGAGCAGTGGTGTCCTCATGTAATTCTCAGCACAGCACCTTATTAACTGTAAAGAGGTCTAATCAACCAGAACAACTGAAAGTACCTGTAGGGGTGTGTTTGAGTTTTCTACTTGGGGCCTTAGTGGAGCAGTTGTTAAAAATGAAATTATTATTTCTCAGGCTCCCTCCAACAATTTTCAGACAATATGTTTATACATGTATATATAAAAAGGCAAAAAGAATCTAAAACAAAACAGTGCAAAAGTTAAAACATAGGTGCGTAATATGATATATATAGAATAAATTTCATCACAGTAAAATAAAATATACTGCGGTATGAGGATGTAAGTGATAAAATGGATAAACTGTAATGCAGTCATGTTATGGACAGGTAAGATCAGGCAGTGCACTCATAAATATGTATACTATCAATGTTACACAGCTTGTAAACATGTAGCAATGGTAAATGGTCTGTACTTGAATAGCGCATTTCTAGTCATCTGACCATTCAAAACGCTTTGCACTGATGGCAGTGGCTGCCATGTAACATGCCAACTGCTCATCAGAAAGGAACTAATCATTCACACACATTCATACACTGATGGCACGGCCTTCAGGAGCAATTTGTTCAGTATCTTGACCAAGGACACTTAGACATACAGACTGGAGGAGCCGGGGATCGAACAGCCAACCTTCTGAATCAGGCTTATGTCCTGACTTTGTAGGAGATATGTTGGAGGGGAGATATCAGCCACCGTCTATTCCATCCCCACTTCTAAAGTTAACTTGACCAGTGAGTGAGTTTTGAGGAGGACATGTGCCTGGTTTTTATGTGGGTGGGTTTTGGGACTAATTTAGGAGCATAACAGCTGGGTTCCACCGGGCACAGCCATGAAGCGTTCTGTCTGGACACGGTTTTGTTCCGCCCTCTGTGGAGCTTTATTTCCCTCCAGAAGCTTTTCAAGAGCAGGAAGTGAACATTTTATCTTAAAAGTTGATGTGTTAGAAACAGTAAAAATGGGCAAGTGTAAGAATTTGACAAGGGCCAAATTATGATGGCTAGGACTGTGTAAGAGCATCTCCAAAACTGAAGCTGAAACAAAGGTGGTTACTTTGACACATACCATCTACCTAAGCATTGTTGCAGACCATGTACAAAAATGGTACAGTAACGGTTTGAGGAAAACAACGAGTTCAAGGTCTTGACTTGGCCTGGGATCTGTGGGATATGCTGGACAAACAAGTCCAATCCGTGGAGGCCCCACCTCACAGCTTACATGGCTTAAGGGATCTGCTGCTAACTTCTTTCAGATACCACAGCACACCTTCAGAGGTCTAGTGGAGTCCATGCCTCGACAGGTCAGGGCTGTTTTGGTGGTAAAAGGAGGACCTACACAATAGTAAGCAGGTAGTCATAATGTTATGGCTGATCGGTATAGACTAGTTGTTTGTGGGGCGTCACGCATTGTCTAGAATGCTGGATCAGCTGACATGCCTGGGGGAATCCAGCAGTTGATGCAAGCCTTAGTCACAACCTCACAAACACAAGTCTCTCTCTCTGTGTCACTCTGTCTCTGTGATGCTGTTGGCAATCACATCAGATTTAAGTAACCAGTATAACTGACTGGATGAGTTTACTGCACTGTTTTAAACTGTGACACACACAATTACAAAACAACTCTATACTATATGTACATGTCTATGGTATTAAATTGATTAATTTTATACAAAAAGAAAGGTTTTAAAGTTTTATTAATATATACACGGCATATATCAGTCATGAAACTGTAGGCTGACTTTGTGTTTGATGTGTTTTTTTTGCTACTGTTGGGAAGAGCCAATGAATCAGATAAGTATGATTTTCAAATACTTTTATAGGTAATATGCCTTTCTTTGCTTTTTCACAAAGAAACTGAATTCTGGTGATGATGCTATGTGGTGATTGGCTCATTACTCAGTGATGCAGCTTTTCTCCATAAATCACAGAAGAACTAGAGACAAGAGTTCCCTCACTAGATTGTACTAATATTTGCATTGTGGTTCAAATGTGGTCAAAGTGTGTCGATTTGTGGATTATTTGGATAAATGTGCGTATCACAGGTCTTAGCTCACTACAGTGTAAAAAGAAGGGGGACTCTGGACAAAGCTGACTACAGTCACGTCAAAGCTGGACTGATGAAGTGAAAACCAGTTGGATGAGAGGTTGTATTTCATCAAACCAAGATAAACACATTTTCAAGAAAATGTCACATTATTCACAGCTTTATTGTTGTTAAGTTATCTGTCAGAAGTTCACATATATCTTTCTAACACACAACACATTCTGTCATGATCCTGTCAGGCCCTCATACCTTTGTTGACTACAGAGTTGAGCACACACACAATATTTTGTAAAATAAGATGTATATTTACATTGTTCTAATTAAGATTGGATTATAATAAACTTGGAAGCTACTTGTTAAAACTGTCTGTCTGTCCTTTCTTTGTCTCTCAGATACAGATAAGTTACATAATGATTCCATACTTAACGGCCCAGATTTGATCTTTTTCCCTAAAACTGTCAATTTTAATGGCAAATGAGAAGCCTGCTTTTGTCTGCCTCTAAGATCATTTGTAAAAAGGAAAGCTTGACACGCAAAAGTAACTAAGATGGGCTTGGCTTAGTAACAGTACGACACAGTGTGAAAAGCTCAAACATAACATACAGTAAGTAGAGAAGAGTCTTAAAGGCAGATGGTGACGTTGTCTAACATTTAATCAACATACCCGGCCAAGTGAGGGTGGGGTTTCCTTTAAAATGTAACAACTATAAATTACTGCTGGACAAAATAACATATGTTCTACTTGAACCTACAAGAGAACTTTATATGCACATTGACTGCATGATTATTGAAGAGAAACTATACAGAGACATCACTCTGATCGATCTAACTGTTGATGAGTGTGATTGTGTACGGAAAGCTGATCTGGTCTCTTGTGACTTTATTATACAAAGCTCTTTAGTGTGTAAAGGAGGGAAGAGAGGCGGTGAGGTGTCTGCGATGGTTTTGTCAGGCCGTTACATGCAACAATCTCTTCTGCAGTTCTTACTTTCTGTCGCAGCCCTTTCTTGCCTGTCTTGCCTGTTTGGTGGCCAGTCCAGCCCACATTTAAGTAGTGGTTGAACACTAGCTGCTGGGGGACGTTCCCCAACTTCCTCACCATCTGCTGTTATATGTTTAAATTGATTTTAATATCATTGTAAATGCAACTATGAGTCACAAATACATATTGCAAGTTGTATACAACTCTATCTTCAAACACATTAAAAATCTACAAAACTCTCTATGATCTACAAATAGAAATCACGTTATACAAATGCATTTCAAATCCACAATGAAATCAGACGTTACAGCCAGAATTGTAATGAATGCAAATTGATTGCCCTTGACTCACACAAAGTATGCGTCACCTGCTGGACATATGACCCATGTGAGTGGCGAACGAATGGTTCAAGCTGTCAAACCTTGAGACCCACAGCTGAGAGTCATGAATTAATCATTTCTGTTTCCTGTGCTGCCTGCTAACCACAGCCTGTGGCCGAGATGTCACATGACAAATGAACGACTCAAACCCAGAGACCCACAGTTGAGAGTCGTGGACCAATCAATTCTGTTTCCAGTGTGTGAAAATAAGCAAATGAATCCTTCAGACTGCTCATTCCTCCTGAGCCATATACAAGATTAGGTCAAGTGAACAAAATGTTCTTTGAACGATGCAACACTAGTAGGGATATTCCCGAATCTGAACCGTATATTCTGTATTTTTATACAAAAACGTATTTCTTAGAGACAGAGGCAATAAAGAAAACAGCCCCACACACAAGTTAACTAGACGTCACTGTGGTCTTGCTTTACAACCAAACCAGTATTTTTACATGTTTGTATAGCAGTTAGCAGTTACTGGTTTCCATTCATTTCATCACAGTGTGAAAATCAACATGCAGAGACCTGAACCTTGTTGTAATGTATCACTGAGCAGCGTTGCATGTTGTGTAACAGCAATTACACAGAAGACACACACTAAGCTACCATGGACATGGTGAAGAGGAGAATGTTTGAAAGGCAGTGAAGAAATACAGACAGTGACGTGTGTGAAGGGCTCAGGTGTATAGATGAAACAGTAGTAAGTGGAACGAAAGAGAGGAGAAAAAAAGGNAAAAAAAAAAAAGAGGGGGAGGCGGGAGGGCAGGTACAACAAGCTGGATACAAACCTGTAATTATTATCCTACGGAGTTTACTTAGTCTCTCTCTCTCTCTCTCTCTCGCTCTGCCTCTGACATACATGCAATGTTTGTATAGACTGATAAGCTAAGAGAGAGAGAGAAAGAGAGAGAGAGAGAGAGGGAGGGAAGAAGGGAGGGAAAACAGCTCAGCCAAAAGAGTGAAAACACACTGTGAGATTGTGTTACAGGGAGAGCAGATAGGTGCACAAACACACAGAGGAGGACAGAAAAAGAAGGCCAGTGAGACTTAGAAAGAAGAGAGAGAACAAACAGAGGAAACGTAAAGTGTGAGAGGCAGAAGGAGGAAGACGAAGTGTTGGGGCTTTTGTTCTTGTGCTGGGATCATGTCTCTGAATGGGAAGGTGGCTCTGGTGACAGGAGGGGCTCAGGGAATTGGGAGAGCCGTGGTCCAGTCACTACTGCAGAGCTCAGCCAAGGTCAGTACTGCTCAGTCTGCCTTTAGTTTACTGCTTTCACTTCATAATTTTAAATGTTCAACAAATGTTTTACTGCTTTGTTCATTATTGGGTCACTTTACAAATATCTTCATTACAAATGCTCAAATTTACAAAAAAACACTTTAACTTTTACTAAGTGACCCATCTGTGCATTAACAACTCAAACTTGTGTACAACTGACTTAACTGTTCAAACACAATTTAACATCACTGCTTTGGCTTCACAATGCCTCTCAGTGCACTGCACTTCTACTAACACTGCTTTAAGTTCTACTTTAATGATTGAACTTCATGAAAACTTCTGGGAAACACTGGATCTTCACTGCTTTATCACATTCATTTTATTGTCATTAAAGGTTTTTTCAAAACATATGTTGAAATAAGGTCAGTGTTAATTTGTCATGTACTTCAGCAGATGAGTCTAAAAAGAGCAGCATGAATACGCTGTATTTTGATAATGTTTTGAGAAGCGATGAGTCATGAGTTTTTTTAAACAATTTTCTTTTTGAAAGATGTAAATTAGTTTCTGAGAACTTCTTTCACACCCTGTGAAACGAGGCTACAGCACTAAGAGGAACGAGTCATTGTTTTTTGTTCCCCATCTGAGCAGTGTGCTACCGACTGAGCGGTTTACAGCCGTACTTGTCAAAGCACAGGTCTAACACAGTAAGATCATGAAGAACGCAGTGCACTGCAACCAAAGTATGATCTTTTTCTTTAGTACTAGGTTCTAAAGAGATAGAAAACAGCCCTTCTCCAGCTGTGCAGTCTGCCTGTGTGTGATTTTAAAAAAACTAACAGAGGTCTGTTGTTCAGGTGGCTGTGCTCGACCTGAACATAACCTGTGGTGAAGAGTGCAAAGCACAGCTGGACGCCGAGTTTGGAGAGGGAAACTGCACCTTTATTCCATGTGATGTGTCCAACGGAGACGCACTGAGAGGTAATACTGTCTGCTGACACCAGTGCCTTCACATCACGTACTACTTGTTGAATGACACAAAATGAGCACTTCTGAGCTGAGCTTTCATCAACACCAGTTCGTAATGTAATGTAATTACCATTATAAATGATTATGACTCCTAATGCAGTCTGCATAATATGACTGCTCAAACAAGGTTGTACTTTGCCTACTCATTTTTAACCTTCTGGTGATGAATGAGGAAGTGACTTCAAAAAATATTTCTGGCAGGCAGTAGAAACATTTTCCTGGAGAGAATCACTCTTACTGCTCTCTGAGCTGACAGCTGCATTCAGAGAGTGTGAAAGAGTAGCAGGCTCAGCAGCCCAGCAATATGTGACATTTAAAAAAAAGAGCAAGTTTTGGTCACTCAGACGTATCTTGCCAACAGGCTGCCCTTGTGGACCAGCTGACACTAGGCTTGTCTAGTCTTGCTTTCTAGACAAATCATTTATTTGACTGTATTTGAATTTTCAGTTCAACATGTCTGCTTACTGCTCCACACGAACAGTATACTGCTACTGCTCTTCACTCCCCTTTTGCTTTTCTGCCGATCTGTCAGTTCTGCTGCATGTGTGAGTGTGGGCATGTCTGGTGAGAAAGAGAAGAAGCAGAGAATTAAAAGTGTGTGTAAGTGAATAACCACGTCTTAGAGTGAAAGAGAGGGGAACAAGGATTCATTGTCTGACATTGAAAAAACTTAATCCCTGCAGGCAAACTGCTGTGGAATGCTGTTCCTCCTGTGTGATAGTACTGCTGTTGATGTGGACACAGTGTACGCTGCAGAGCTGATGACAGCGTATGTGTGTGATTGCATCTCTGCGAATACGTGCAATTGTTAGCAGTGCATGTCTGCATGGGATTTTGTGTGCGTCTTCAGTGTGTGTGACAAATATGTGCGCGCGTGTGTGTATGTGCACATTTGTTCTGTGTGTGTGTGTATGTCGTGCAGCTGACTTTAAAAGCAGGTATGTTTGTTTCTAATTACGGGTTGTCCAAGTGTGGAATGCAGCAGGTGATGACACATGCAGGTCTTACCACTTCAGGTTTCTCCCTTTAGCTCTTTATCCAACCAGGTCTGTCTGTCTGCTCACATAGTCAGACAAACAACCTGCTGGTGGCTGTATATCCTCTCATCCACATTGTCTGTCTATGGATTTACAGTCAGTATAGCGGCATACACAAGAAACCAAAACATGTGGGCTCACACTCTGCAGTGAAGGGATTCCTCCTTATTGTTTAGGAGCAGAGGAAAAACACAAACATCCACAGGCAATTTCAAGTGAGATTGTCCTCTCCAAATATATATGGCGCAATTGGTTTATTAAATCCTCTAACATTCTAAGAAAAAATATGTTATACATGTTGTTGATTAGCACCTTTACAAGAGATGAAAAAACAACTGTACAGTTTGCTGATATAATGTCTGAACCTGTGGTGCTTCCCTGTCATCTTCATGAACCTTAACATTAGCAGATAATGCCAGTGTGGTGTGTTTGGAGTATCAGCTGTGGATGAAGGAGAAGGAGTGGACCAGAGCACACTGTGATTCAGTTAACCCCTTGATGCCTGATTTTTTTTACAGTTAAAAAATATATAATAATAATTTGTGTTTTCATTCTTTCAAGCTGATGTGAAGATTGTTCATTTGTCTATAGACATAAAAAAAGATATAAATTCAGGTATGATGTAGGTTTGATGCAAATTAGCAACAACAGTCATAAAGTAGAAACCAGGGCCTGCAAAAGGTTCCTAGGTACGTATCCAATATGCACCAACAGGCATTGGGGGAATCCATGTGCTATCTTGGCTTGCAGTCTGCAAGGAAGAGGTGTGAATTTGCGACAATCGGCATCAAGGGGTTAATGACACCTGTACATGAATAAACAGTGTGCCTTCATGATTGTAGTAAAGAGACTGACTTTGTGACTTTGACACTATGTGCCAACTGTACCTCTACATGTGCCCACAGTCTTAATGAATGCAAATATTTTAAGTCTGATTCGGCGTTATCAGGGAGGGAACTGAAGCTGAAAGCAATGGTGTTTAGTTCCTGTGTCAATGTCTCAGGTCATTTACTGATGTTTTTTTGTTTCTGTGGAACAGACGCATTCCAGAGCACAATAGACCAGTTTGGTCATTTGGACATTGTTATTAACAATGCCGGCATCAACAATGAAAAGAACTGGGAGAAGACCATCCAAGTCAACCTGGTAAGATTATTATATAAACCATTTCAATCAGGCCAAGTCACTTTTATTTATAAAGCTCAAAATGATAAATCACAAATGAGTGATTGGTGAATCAATCTACACAACAAACAACTCCCTCTATCCCTAGGCCCTCATCTTTACGATTTTTACATGAAGGCGAAGGACTGTTTGCACACTTACTAGTATGTACTTTGTATGAGGTTTTAGATGACCCTCAGGGAGTGGACATGTTTACCTGGCTGTTCGCTTAAGCTCCCCGGCTCATCTGCCTACTGAAAGCATGCATGTGCCTGCCTGCCTGCCTGCCGCCCCCCCAAAAAACATGTAAACAAAACAGTAACTGCTTAAAATAGAATCGAGCAGATGCAAATGATTTAAGAGATGTGGGAAGTAATGAAAGAATTTTGACTCTATGCTCAGCTGTTTTCAGGATAATTGTGGAAACTCAAACTTGATAATTACAGCATCACCTTGAGGTCAATGACTGTCGTTATATGTGCCTGAGTAGTGGGTGGAATTTGCAACCCACCTGCCAATTTTGTTTCCAAGTTTTAAGGTTTTTGCTGCACAAACACTTCAGCAGAAAAATATAATAAGACATTTTCACCCGATCCAAGTACGATAGGAAAACTTTAACTTCAGTGAGCAATTGCAAACACATGGGAGAAGTAGGACTGTCTGGGGATTCGAACCTTCCTTTCCCAAGCATAGTGACTTACTGAATGAATCACCGGGGAGAGCTTGTGTCTGCACACCTTCTTGAAACGCTTACAACAGTCAAAATGTTGGTGAGAAAATTCTGAAGTAATTCACACATCATTCAGCTGGTTTGATGTATATTGTCTAATACAACTGAGGAAAAAAGAAAATGTTGCGCATACACAAATTACAGCAAGATTTTCAATATCAAATGTGCCACCCTTCACTGCTTGGACCCCTAATAAATAATTAATGGATGAACAGGGTTTCCCCTTTGTAATGTTACCAGATAATAAAAATTCTTGAATGTAACTGCAAAGTTATATGACAGTGACTGATAACACCCAGGTTTTGTGAATGTGGTACAATGTGTTGATATGATGATAAACTATTGTATAGTTGATTGTGAAATTTTCCACATGGGATCACAGGTCACAACACACGGGTTAATGACCTTGTAGCCCTCAGCACATGTCATTTGTGAGAACTGAAAAAGGTTCTACCTTATTGTCAGAATTGTTTATAATAGTACTAAATCACCCAAATGACCCCATTGTTTTATCTGTGAACTCCACTTCTGAGAGATGTGACTGAGAAAGGAAATGGAGAGAGACAAACCTGGTTGGTTGGCTTCTGTTGTTGTTGATAAGAAGCCAGTAAAATGTCAGTAGTGCTAATTGTTCACAGTTATGCTAGCCAACGGTCCAGTCTATTTACTGTACAAATGAATGGTGCTCATACTAATGTACTTTGTGTTATTGGCAAATGTTTTACCTTATGTGCTTCTCAATTGATTATGACTGAATATTTGTTTTACTACGGTTCACTGTTATATTACTACTATAAACTGTCTTATCAGAAAACCATGCTAATAAAGATTTAGATTAGCGTTGAGAGTGATGATAGCGGGTTCTAATTTTAGATATTGATTTTCAGAGTTATTTCTGTTGAAGATTGTCATTCATCCAGGTTGTATGAAGTCAAAGGCAACAAAATTTCCTGTTAAAAGAATGACACAACTCGATGCAAATATAGCCTGACTTAAACTTCTTTTGTCAGCTTCACAATGTTTTAAAAAATCCTGGAAACACATCCCTCTGATCTAAAAGTCCTATGTTTAAAATATACACATTATCAGAGACAGAATCACTTTGTGCCATCGTTATCTTGTCCAGCTGGGAAATAGCCCACCATAGTCCCCAATGACAATTAGCGAGATTGGCTGCAATTTTTGTTTTGCTTGAAAGAAATGCAGCAGCCATTTGACTTTTCTCTACCTCTTTTTGTAAAAGACCAATCAGTAAAAACCTGAGGCAACAAGATATTATGGGTGGTGCCAGTGACCCAGCGTCTCACATCAGTTAGTTCTGGTCTCCTCGTAGATAATGAACACAGGTCTGTAGTTTGACAGCAAGAAACTGGTGCAAATAGCTAACTGAGCTGCAGGTTTTCTCTCAGGCAGGTGTTGAATCTCCCATTAGGATTGTTCTGCTGACTGTGTTCAGCATTGACTAATGCAAAACTGTTGTGGACAGACAACTAGCAATCAAATCTTTGTTTTCTTAATATGGAGAACCTCATGCCAGGATGCACAGAGTAAGTTGGCAAAAGCCAGGAGGATACTCTGATATACAAATCAAACACTACATATAATAATGTCAAAATATCTTAAAATACCAAAAACTTGATTTAGTAGCTACAGTAGAATGTAGGTTATATAGTATATGCTCTTTGTGTTATTTTAAATGAACAAAAATGGAGGAAAGTCAGAAAGTGTTCTAAACCTAATGAAATACATACGTTTTGTTAAGCTGGAGGCCTCATCCCTAAAAGACCCCAGCTCAGGCCTCTCAGATTGCAACACCCCCTCTCCAGGCTGTTCAGCCTCTTCCATTACATCAGCAGGCCTTTATTCATGACACCATATCAAGTCCAAGGCCCAATAACTACATTCCTGAAAAGTAGAATCCCATCAGTCAGCTGAACCTCCAGCATGTGAAAAACATGGCCAGCATCCAAATGTACACTCATAACCCCATGACTCTAAAGGCAATAAAACTAAGTTCACTTGAGTTTACACACACAGTTCTTTAGTTGCTCATTATAGTAGCTATCTGATTGCATTTTTGGAATCTTTCTTTTACTCACACAAAGTTTTGGTAGAACGTCTTGTGTGCTTAGGGTCGTTGCCTTGCTGCGTGACCCACTTTCTCTTGAGATTCAGTTCACGTACAGATGTCCCGACATTTTCCTTTAGAATTTGCTGGTATAATTCAGAATTCATTGTTCCGTGAGTGATGGCTCAGATGCAGCAAGACAGGCCCAGATCATGAGACTACCAGCATGTTCCACAGATGGAATAAGGTTCTGAATAAGGTTCTTGAATGGAGTCTTTTCCTTTTGCCAAATATAATGCTTTATGTTTAAAGTAAAAAGTTTCATCCATCAAACATTTTTCCACTGGCCTTCCAGTTTGTCCACATCAGTGTTCTCATGATGATGGACTCATGAATATTGACATTAGCTTGTAGTTGCATAGAAGTAACCCTGGGTTCTTTTGTGACCTTGGGTACTGTTACAAACCTTGTTCTTGCAGTGATCTTTAGTCGGCCACTCCCACGGAGGGTAGTAATTGTCTTCACTTTCCTTGACTTGTATGCAGTCTAACAGCCAAAATCCACTGACTCTGGCTGCACGACGCACTGCGGCCGCAGCAGCAACGTGCCGGTGGAGTCCAAACAGTTTTGTAACCTTTTCCAGCCTGATAAGCATAAACAACTCTTTTTCTAAGATACTGACAGCAAAGGTTTACATGCTTATGCCACTCACAGATATTTGACCATTTTCCTCTATGAATACATGACCAAGTATAATATTTTTCTCATTTGTTCAATTGGCTTCTCCTGATCTACTCTGTGTGAAAATTTGGTTTATGCTTTAGGTCATAGCTGTGCATAAATATATGAAACTCCAAAGGGTTCCCAAACTTTCAGGCACAACTGTATAGCATTAGCCTTATAATACAATTGATGGTAAAAAAAAAAGAAAAGAACTACACATACATTTGTTACTTATGAGGTTCACACATGCTTTACTTTCAGTTTCAGTTCCTGTTTATGCGACTGTTGTTAAGATTTCCACTGTGACCATGTTGTCTCTTTATCTTTATAGACTTCTGTAATCAAAGGGACCTACTTGGCGCTGGAACACATGAGTAAAGAGTATGGCAAGGAAGGAGGCACCATTATTAATGTATCCTCTATGGCAGGTAACACACACACGCACGCGCACACACACACACACACACAGTCAAATACTGTGATATATAGATATTTTCTGGGATTCTAACGATAATCAGAAAATATTGGGCATCCTTCAAAACTGTATTTGTAAAAGCCATGTGTGAGCATAGCGTGTGTGTGGTAGAAGAGGAGACAGAGTGCGTGCGTATGCTGGTGAATGGCGCAGAGCCGAGAGTAGCAGGTCAGCTGTAAGCCTTTAGTTTAGCAGTAATGTACAGAGTAAGTTAAAACTGAAGCATTTAAATGAAAAGAATATAAAACCGCAGACATTACTGACTCTAAGCAGTGCAAGTATGAGTAAACCCTGAGTTCTGTCGTACCAGTTGTCTTAGTGGCTTTGAACCGCAGTGTGTTTTTGTGCTGGTACCTTGGCTGATTCAGGTTTGTTGTGAGCAGCTGTCTCTGGACGCATTTCGTATTGCTGATATTCCGTGAAGTGGTTAGTTTGTGGCCTTTAAAGGCAACCCATTTTGACGTATTTTACAGATTGGCATCTCTGACTTTTCACAGCCAAACCACTGCCATGCAGGTGAGGTTGATACATGTCTTGTGATTCAGACAGATACTGAGGCTGATGGTGTCAGTGTTTATTCTCCTTCCGCTGTTTCTTCACTGATTTTTTTCGCTTGTTGTTAACTCCAGCACACGTGTACTGCATGCATGACGCAGTGACTGCAAGGTCTTGCAATGTGAGTGGCATACCCACTGAGGACTGAATTTTTGAACTGTTCAAGCACTATCAAGTTACACAAGTCATCAAAATCTGAGGCAGAGCACCATCAATTGAAGTGAGTCACCAAATCACAGGCAAAAATCAATTCAATTCAATTTTATTTATATAGCGCCAAATCACAACAACAGTTATCTCACAGCGCTTTTCATAAAGAGCAG